>JAKCPI010005687.1:0-101809 GCA_023213315.1 Euborellia annulipes
TTGGACGACCTTAAAAAAAGTTTATCATTATTTTTTGTTTACTTATTTTGGCTATTTTTCTTATCGCAAGCAAGAATTCTATATTATCAGTCAAAGAAAATGAAAAATATTGGATTGGGATATATAATTGACTAGGAGACAGTGGCTCAACCAGGGGAAGGAGGATTTGAGGGTAAATTGCTTGAAAACACTTACAATATTTCATATATAGGGTACGAGAAAGTAAAAAGCAGTATTCTTTTTTCTTAAAATATTTTAATTTCATTTAAATAATTGACTATTGCTTAATAACTTACTGTAAAAAAATTCAATATTTGTACGTATAAGTATATGTAAATTTAATGTCATATAATTTACTTTAAATAATTATCAATTTTAAACAATCAACCTTCGCTTTGGAAAAACAGCTATATTAACTTATTAACTATTAGATAATTTCTACTTGATATATTTTTAGTAAATCCAACGAGAAATACTAATATTTTGATCCGGGAAAATAAAACACAACTTTATTCTTTATATTCTTTTATGTTTATTACCCCTAGACTTATGGCTCAAAGGTAGAGTGTTAGTTTCTGGTGTCTTAGGTCAAGGGGTCGCATCCGTCCCAGGCGACACACCCCACCCGCTTTATCCTATATATATTTTTTTTTAGTTGAGGGATGTTTAAGGAAGGGTGAGGTGGGTCTGTCAGCTGGAATATGTAGACAATCAGTGAAAAATTTGGGAAAAATCAGAAAAAATCGATCATTTTTAATGATTTTTTTGCATTTTAAGGGACAAAATCCACCCCCACATCTCCCCCTTGGATCCAAATGTTAATGTTTTTCAACTTTTCACTTCTCTAGACCTTCTGAAGAAATGTTAAGGCTAAAATATTCCTTTTCATAGCTCCAAATTTTTTTCGTGGCCCTATAATTAACGAAAAGGTGTGGAAATAAGTGGGGGCTACCCCCGAAAACGGTATGTGCTGGGGGAAAACGAAGGTCATATTTGGATTCAGGAGGTCATTTTACTTAAGAATCTGAAGGAATTTTCTCGGGGCTTTTTTTTCTTGTAGCACAGTGTAATCGGCTACTTTCCCCTACAATATGTAACCCGAAACCAAGGGCGGATACAGGGGGGGTAAAGGGGTAATTACCCCCCCCCCGAGATTCGAAAAAAATACCTTTTTTTCGCAAAAAAATTTATTTTTAATGTAAAATTTTTAAAATTAGGGCCTAATACTTAAAAATTTGATGTGTATTTATATTCTGGCAAACAAGTATAGAATGCGCTTTTAAATTACCGAAATTAAAAAAAAATAGTGTGCTGTGCGACGAGTCACACCAGATTACTCCCCCGAGAAACACCTCTGGATCCGCCCTTGCCCGAAACAAACCATTACTAGTTATTAATTTATTGTAATTTTTTCTTTAAATATATGATTAATTGTAATTGTATGAAATTCAAATGTACTTTATTGAAAATAAAACATTTACAGAACATTTATTTACGTAGCGGCCCGCCATTGAAATAAACAATTTCATATTGCCCAGAAAAGAAAATGCTGGATTATCTATCTCACTTCTAGACTTATTTATAAATTAATTTTCTTTTGAGTTACGAATTTTTAAATTAAAATTACACAATATATGAAATCAAGATTCAAGATTTTTCTAATACTTCCCCCTTTAAAATATACAAATAGTTAAAACATATAGTTCCGATATTCTATAGTTATTTATACAATTAAATATTTATTAATTCATATATCCGAAAAAATAAGGGTGTGCCGCCGGGAGTCGAACCACTGATCCTCCGATTTGTACTCAGAGTGCCCTACCACTGGACCATAGCGGCGCACACCCTTATTTTTTCGGATATATGAATTAATAAATATTTAATTGAATAAATTTCCCGGCTCATATACGCGATATATATAATAAAATCTTAAATATTATATATAATTTCTTATTTATAGTTATTTATCTTTCCAAAAATCATTCATTTGAGAATATCTGTTGATTACGCAATTTTTGAACATTGCCTCAACTTTGATGGCTAAACTTTATATTTTGGGGTGTGCTGAATCCAAATATGACCATGGTTTTTTTAACTTTGCCCATCAACCGTAGGTTGGCAGGGAAAGTTAATGTAATCGTAAAAAAAATCGAAATTTTTCTGAAGCTGCCAAAATGCGTTTTGAGGTCCCCTGAATTCATTTAAGAAGTTTTTGGAATGATGTCTGTGTGTGTGTGTGTGTGTGTGTGTGGGGGGGGGGGTGTGTGTGTGTATGTCTGTGGTAATTTTTTTCGTCAACGAAATCTCAAAAACTATTCATTCAATTGTTTTGAAATTTTGCACCCATAAACTAGGGGTAGAGGCCAAGAACTGAAAAGCTTTTGGTAAACATCGGACCCCCCATCAGGGGGGCTCTAGGGGGGGGGGGGGGACAAAATTTTTTTTTCCTACATAACCTATAATTTTTTTTTATATATTCAGAAACTAGACTTCCTCCCGAGTAAAATGATATATAATATGTATAACATCGGACCATCAGGGGGGGCTCTAGGGGGGGACAAAATTTTTTTTCCTACATAACCTATAATTTTTTTTATATATTCAGAAACTAGACTTCCTCCCGAGTAGATGATATATAATATGTATAACATCGGACCATCAGGGGGGGCTCTAGGGGGGGGGACAAAATTTTTTTTCTCAATGACCTATAATTTTTTTTATATATTTAGAAACTAGACTTCCTCCCGAGTAAAATGATATATAATATGTATAACATCGGACCATCAGGGGGGCTCTAGGGGGGGGGGCAAATATTTTTTTCTTGAGTAGTGCGTGGGCAAAGTTGTGCGCTCGGCTTAGTCCGACCCTTTTTTTTAATCGACATTTCTAGGGATAGCCTTATTAAATGAAGAAGCCCCACCGAAACATTGTTGAAATGGCCTTTATAAGTTTAACATTATTTTTTAATAAAAAATCTGGTGTGACTGGCGCACAGCACACAACTATCTCTTACCTTCGGTAATCGAAAGTTGTGTAGCTTGTCACTCCCGATTTTTTGTGTCGACATATATTTAATTTCCGGCAGTACGGTACCCTCGATTTTCAAGATGTAAAATTTATATGTGAAAATATTTATATTTTGTTACCATGACAACCATTTCTCCAATCTTTCCTATGAAGAACAAGAGTAAAGTGGTCTTCAGAAGATTTCTACGACAAAATGAGAATATAAAGAGCATCTAAAAAATAGTTGATTTATGAAATTAAAAAAAAAATCCATGGACCGAATTTTGAGAAAATCGAAAAAAACTGAAAAAGTACCTCAGTAAAGTACTAGTACTTTTAGGCCGATTTTGATTCTTAAGAACGAAAAGAACTGGGAAGTTGAAATTTTATATTTAAAGTTAGGTATCTCTCTGGAATATGACACAAAGCTTTTGATCAAAATCGGACACTAGTACTTAGAGGTACTTTTTTAGAAAAATTTCTTCCAACGATTATCATTAAAATTCATAAATCAATTATTTTTTAAGGTCTCTTTAAAATATATATTCTCATTTTGAAGTTGTTTGAAGCACACTTTACTCTTGTATTCATAGGAAAGATAGGATTTAGTAATTAAATATATTTTAAATTAAATTTAAAGATTGCGCTGTGGGTTTTAGGAAAGATTTTAACTATAAACTGAGGTTGTGTATATATGCGGTGTTTCACTGAGGTTTCACCTCTAAACACCCTAATCACAATCTTTGTCAAATATAATGTAGATAATTTTCTTTGTTTATAATTTTTACACCATGAATTCTAATCGTCGAAAACTAAATATTCAGTATGTTGACACAAAAAATTAGCACAGAACACAACAGAAAGTTGTGTGCTATGCGATCAGTCATACTAGATTTTGTCAAAAATTCGATGTCCGTCCCTCAAAATGGTCGGTGTGTCTGTGTGTGTCACTGTGAACAAGATATCCCAAGAACGAAAAGAGGAGGTTGAAATTTTATATTTAAGTTAGGTATCCCCCCCTGAGGCGTGAAAATATCTTTTGAAGAAAATAGGCTACTGGTACTTTATTGATGTACTTTTACTTTCTCTTGCCCTATATTTTCAGTTTTTTTTTTTTCTAAATTATTATTTTTTAAAATTAAAATTTTACTTTCTCTTACCTTTGTATATATGTAATATAATGTATATAGAGAGAAAGTATTGGATTCATGTCAAAAATTCGATGTCGAGATTTTGATGGATCTTCACGTTTTGAGGTCCCCTGAATCCAAAAAAGTGGTTTTCGCGACATGGTCTGTGTTGTGTGTGTGTGTGTGTGGGGGTGGGGGGGGGTGTGTGTGTGTGTGTTCAATTTTAAGCATGAAGGAATTGAGCTAGGAGGTTGAAATTTTATATTTAAGTTAAATACCACCCGGGACCGGAAAAATAAGCTTTTAATCAAAATCGGCCAAAGAGTACTAGTACTTTACTGATGCACTTTTTCAGTTTTTTTCGATTTTCTCAAAATTCGCTCCAACGATTTTGATTAAAATTCAAAAATCAATTATTTTTTAGATGTTCTTTCAAATGTATATTCTCGTTTTGCCCTCAAAATTGTTTGAAGCACACTTTACTCTTGTGTTTCATAAAGAAGAAAGATAGGAGAAATGGTTGCCATGGTTACAAAATATAAATATTTTCCCATACTTATAAATTTTACATCTGATTGAATTCAAATATTCCCTACTGCCGGGAACTAAATCTATGTCGACACAAAAAATCTGGTGGGACAAGCACAGTACACAACTTTCGATTACCGAAGGTAAGAGAAAGTTGTGTGCTGTGCGCCAGTCACACCAGATTTTTTTTTTTAGATTCTCTTTAAAATGTATGAGTCAAAATCAGAGGTGAGCATTTTTTATGTTCGTATAACAGCGGAAAGTCTGGCTGGTTGAGCAGCTTATAGTTAAAATTTCAAAGTGAAATTTTGTATTCTAAAGTCCAGTTCCAGCCTACCTTAATATAAAAAAAAAAAAGTCCAGTTCACTCTACGCTTGACCATATATTGTTTTCTACTCCATATGAGTGTCCCTGTTTGATTGCTATACTGTGAACTGTGCCTGACATTGAAAGCAATTTTCGTAGCGCAGGGGCGTATATAGAAATTTTTTTCGGGGGGGGGGGGGCTTAACTCAAAATTTTTTCTGGTGAAAATTTTTTTTTTAAGAAACAAAATTTTTTTCACACGAAATTTTTTGCGGAACATTTTTTCTTTCGCGGAACCAAAGTTTTCCATCCTGCGGAAAAGTTTTTTGCGGAACTATATTTTTTCGCGCTCCGGGGCCGATCGGGCATTTAGGGGGCCGAGTCTGTATATCCCTATATATGTATATGTGTTTGGGAAATTTCGGGGAAGGGGAGGGCCGGGCACCCTCGCCCCACCTCCTTATATACGCTCCTGGCTTAGCGTGTACCTGGCCTTAGGCTATAGAGAATATTAATGAAAGTTCAGTAAAAATAATTGTATTTTCAAATATCTTTGAAAATTCACAAATTGTGAACGAAATTTATAGCACATGATTATAGAAAGAAAAGACGACATGGGGCTGCAGGCGGGCCCGAGTTTCTGTGGGAAAACCAAAGGCTGGTGGCGGAAAGAATACGTAGCAATAATTTCGTTAATTAAAAAAAAAAAAAAAAAAATACACTTTATTATCCCTTTCAAGTCTTTAAGAAATTAAAGGAATCGGATTTTCAATTTAACACCTCATCTTTATTTCCTTCCTTTTTTTAAAGGTATGAATAAAACATTTCGACTTTTAACGATTATTTCAACTAAAATAATAAAGGGAAAGAGACTTGTACATCGCTTGAATGCCCCTTGGTTTCAATCTGCCCTTCGCTTTTCACAGTAAATCTGTGCCAGAGAGGAGAGAGAGAGAGAGAGAGAGAATCGTTGTCAAGGGAACGGGCCCGAATCTCAGAGAGAGAGAGGAAGTGAACTCGAAGAGAGGAGGATGAGGCGTAGGAAAGTGGCTTTGTAGAAAAGTACTCTACTCTGTTCACGTCATATACACTCACACCAATCCAGTCAACAGGCACAATATGTTTGAAACTTGATGAGTGATAATTTTTCAAAAATTCGAAAACAGACACATGAATGAAGAATACTGCACTTGTTAAAAATGTTAAAATTAATCAAACTAGTTTATAAAAAAAAATGAGAGTGTATGTGAAAAAGAAAAATAACCAAAGGAGTATGTTCTATTATATGTATACTAGCCTCGCCGCCCCCCTCCTGGATCCCCTTCAGCTAGCCCGGTCCCGCCTGCATCATTAAAAAAAATTCACTGGGGAAAAGGAAAAAGAAAAGCTGAAAGATTTATCTTCCATCCTCGCCTTATTCCCGCAATGCGGGGTCGGCGGACCTCACTTTTTCCTTCGAATCCCACCTATCATACGTTTTTGCGACCGAGAAGGATAGAACAGGCCGGCCTGTCGTACGGTCTGTTGAAAAGAGGAACGAAGAGAGAGACATACAAAAAACAAAAGGAATGCCTGTCCCAGCTCCGGCAGCTCCTGGTCGCCATCCACATACCCACAAGATGTGGACCCCCGAGTGAAAAGGTGAAAGATATATAATATACGCATAAAACAAATGCTGTTTTTTAAATGCACAAAAAAAAAAATAATTTGGGGTATGATGAGGGCAGTAGCGTATCCAGGTGGGGGCGAAGAGGGCGTTCAACCCCCACGCCCCTAGCGGATCCAACCTTTGGCGGCCCTCGATACCGACATAAGCGCCCTAGCTCATCCGGATTTACTTAGGTTTTTTACCTAAATCTCCGGCTTTTTTTTTGAAATTTCATAATAAATTCATTGTATAAATCCGGAAAAAAATTACAAAAAAAATACTCGAACCTGATTCAAATACTAAAAAAAAAAATAAAAATTTATACAAAAAAACTCAACAAAAGGGGCCCAGTCCCCCCGTTAAAGGAGAAGGTGGATGAGGGAGAGAATTAAATATGAAATTGACCTTTGACTGAATGACCTTGGATATAAAAATGAATCTATAGGCAACCCGTTAATCAGCAATGTAGGTTTGTTTGCATTTTCCCAAAATGCAGGCGGTTTAGATTTACTGGCTTATTTAGATATAAAATTTTGAATTGAAAAATAATAAAAAGTACTTATTTATTATTATTATTGTTTATATTTATATTTAGAAATTATAAAAAATAATAATTGTTTTTTAATAAATAAGTCAATAAGTCGAGACACTCAAATGAGTTTATATTTCAAATTGGTATAACGCCCGGAAATTGTCATTATAAAAATAATAGTTGACAGAGAACGTGTCAATCAATATGTATAAAATGGCTGGAGTTTTGTCGACTGAAATATTTACAAATAAAATAAAATGAAAGTGACTCAAAAGTGATTGGTAAAAAACAGGTGTTCTTAAAGGGGGGGGGGAGAATTTTTATTTTTAAGATCTTCGTTCCACTTTAAAAGAATAGACTGGAAGGTGTAGCCTACTTGTTAATTAAATTACATATCGTTAGCGGCGTAACTAACCCCTAAGGACAGAGGAGGCAGGCTCAACTAGAAGAGTCCTTAATTTATTCTTTAATGAGATTAGGCGTCCCTGGAGTGGTTAAATAAATTTTTTTATTCATGTGAATTTTAAATAAATTAACATAAAAATACTTTTATGAGTTGTTTAAATAAGATAGGTCTCTCGAAAACTATTTTTATTCCAAATTAGCTTTAGTAAATAAATTAAGGGCACCGATGTCTTGGAGTGCGAAAAACCAGGAGGCAAAGACACCTAAATACGCCACTATATAGAGTAATTTTTCCTTTATAGTATAGTTCCAATATCTGTATTTAAATTATATATAAAATTTCAACCTCATAGCTTTTGATATTTTGTTTACAGATAGAATGACAGACTCATCATTTTGCGGGTCCTACTTTTTTTTAGACTCAGGGGGCCTCAAAACGTGTATTTCCTTTAAAATTTCAACATGACATAAAAGCAACATTTTCCCTCTATATACAGTAGTTGACCATTAAGAGAACGTAATATGTTTGTATTAATAACCTTGAAAGTCAAGTGGTGTGGGTTCGAATCCCTGACAATCCTAAGAAAATGTATTTATTTGAATACGAATTGTTATAAATAAGTATTCCTGGATTATATTATCGTTAATAATTATTATTATTATATTATCTTTATTTATTATTATATATTATATTAATAATATACAGTATAAGCGACCCGAGTCAAAACATAAATTCTTATTTAAACCTCAAAATCTTCAGTGAGGTTTTCGAGGGTCAGTTTAATTTTTTGGAAATTGGATTCAACATAGAAAGTAATCCCAGTTTGTACCTCAAAATCGTTCTTATGGACGCTAACCCCTACACCAAGCCCTGAGGGCAATTCATATTTAAACCTCATAGTCATAGGGTTTTTAGTGTTAAAGTAGAATTACTTTCAGAGCGGCAACAAAACCATCAAAGGACCCCAAATAAATATATATTATTAAATAACGGTTATCGTAAAAGTCTTAAATGCCTAAGTTGCCGAAAAGACTGTGTGTATATGTGTGTGAATTTGAAAGTGAATGAGAAAAAAGTGTGAGTGTTAAAAAAAAAAAAAAAAAACAAGCAAAAGACCAGATTCATGGCCAAGATCCCTTGGCCTCGCTTCTCATTAAAAAATCTTTTTAAAAAGAATACAAAACTTGTAATTTTTTCAAATTTGAAAATTTTATTATACAAAATTAGTTTATCCTTGGATTCAATTTTTTTTTTTTTTATTTGAATAAGTTCTTCCCTTGATTCATTTTATTATTTACATAAAAAAGTGTGTTATGTTTAGGATTTTCCAATTCCTTTGAAACGAATCTCTAGCTAATTATAATTAATAATATACCGGTATTTAATTGAACTAGTCCAAAAATACTGACTCACCTGATTTACATTCTAAAATTCTCTCATTAAAAAAATACTTATTTGTTTTCTTTGAATAAATGATATGATAATAAGTAGATAGATGTGTGCGTGTGAGTCACGAATAAAAACCACACCCACTAATAATGAAATAATTAGTCTATTAGTTATTTATAATAATATAGAATAAAAAATTATTTTAAAAATTTTCCAAGATTATCATAAACAAGCGAGAGTGGACATGAGCATTTACATTTGAAAAAATCTGGTATGACTGGTCGCACAAGCAAAATGAGAATATATTTTAAAGAGCATCTAAAAAATAATTGATTTCTGGATTTTAATCAAAATCGTTAGGGGGAATTTTCGGAAAATTGGAAAACACTGAAGAGTGCATTAGTAAAATATTAGTACTCGTTGGTTTGTTCAAAAGCTCCCTGTTACGTTCCCCTCCCCCTTCAGCACTGAATCTTCTGTACCTAAATTAAATATCAGCCTCAGAGCTCTTGATTCTTGAGAAATTTTGTTCACAGACAGAATGACAGACTGATCATTTTTGAACTCACTGTCAGTGTATTTCCTTCAAAATCTTGACATCGAATTTTTGACATAAATGCAAACAAATCTTTCTCTCCGTATATTAATATACAGGTGTATCTAGGTAAGGGAAAGTAAAAATGCTTAAAAGTCTCAGTAATTTAATCTAATACAATTTATGTAATTTATCGTTATCCGTGTTTTTGTTTTTTTAATAGTATTTTCCCCATCTTAGACCATATAGACTTTAAACGATACTTAATTATGTTAATAAGATATTTGAAGAGGTCGGACGCAGATAGTTCTAACCCACAAATATAGTTCTGAGATATTTCTTTCAGTGAGATAATTTTAAACTTTGGAAACAAACATAACCCCAATAGGGAGTTTGTTTGTTTGCTACTGCCACAGCACTCTAATGGCAATATCAGGATGAGAAACAAATTGTAGCCTACAATTAGAACAGATCTTTGCTCAATTGATGTTACTGAAAAGTCGATTTCTCATAATTGGAGGTTAGCACTATCTGCAGCTTTCATATCTGATCCAGGCACATTTATTTAAACAATTTGATATCCAAATGATAAAAATTCATTGAACTGACTGGAACCCGAAAGCACAGCCCTTGACTTTTAAGGTTAACCAATTAAAAAAAATATTGACACTTGTCTTTCATCCACGTGAGGGAGAATTATCCATGATTGTAATACAATATCAAAACCATTCGAATAATAATAAAAAATTACGTGTTCATAGGCTCGTAGGAATTGGAGATATCTCAAAGGACTTGAAATAATGCCCCCTCCTGAAATTGTCTAAAGCAAAATAATAAATGTAATAGATTGATTGAAGTTTAATGAGTGATGCCAAAAGAAATATCGACCGAAACTTCTCAACCACGCTGATTTTTCGACAAGGGTGTAGGAAAAAACTTTGTTTTTCTTTTGGATTTTTTTTTTAAACTATACTTGTAATTTGATGGCCTAATACTTTAAGAAAAATTTTGCTCTCCTCCCCTAAGAAATGTTCCGACACCTGTAATGTCACAAAAGTGTATTAAGAAATTTGTACCTATTTTTTTTTTTTTTTTTTTTTTTTTTTCTAAAGATTTTCAAATTTTTGAAATCCGTTCCTACAGTAATCACGAACAATGGCGGTCCCAAGATTAATTGAAGAGGGGTTCGAAATTTTTGGTATAGGCGAGGTGTATTCGAGTAATCGAGGTAATAATAATATATGGTATAAGGCGATTCCTGATAAATTTTTGGTGTTTTTTTCCCCGTTAAATCATTCTCTGAAACCAGCAACAATTCATTTATCATCATAATCGATTATCGATTATGAAAAATAATCTCGATTATTCTGATTGTTCGATTATTGGATCAGGAGTTTAGTAAAATTTCCATTTTCCCTCTTAAGACAAACATTGACCTTTTTTTTAGTATAGGCCCCTATATGTATCATCCCAACTTTTCAAACTCAGCTTTCGGCTGATTTTTGTCAGAAAAATAATCTAATATTTACCCAATAATCGATAAGGGCTGTGCCAAATAATCGATTAATCGATCAAATCATAATTATAAACATGAAAAATAATCAAATTTTCTTAAAGAAGATAACTTATAGAATGAATAGCAACGTATATTCTCTTTAAAGAGATAATTGAAATTACAACACACATTTACATGGGCGAATTTACATCAAAAAGGACTTAATTAATTAGGATTTAACTCGCTCAGAAGGCTTAGTGGGATATCACAAAGGGCTTGAAAAGGAGAATAAGAAGAAAGAGATTATCATCAAGATGGGGAGAAGGGCGGCGGGCTCTTTCAATTTCAATTTTAGTGATTAGTGATTTTGTTATTTTATCAAATTTCATGAATGTTGAGGCTGACTCTGGAGAGATGGTCGCCTAGCAACGGAGAGGTAATTGGCATGAGGATGCTCTGCGCTTCAATCAACATGACATGCATTGATCCAGCTCAACAGACCACAGCATCCCTGCATCACTGCACCACAATTAAGTGCTGAGACAGCTTGATGACAGTTCAAGACAAATAGGCAGAAACTTATAACAATTGATTTTAATCTCTTTATTCAATTCTAAAAGTATTATGACATTTGGCAGAGCCGCCTCTACGTGTAAGCAAAAGATGCGTCGCATCGGGGGGCTTCCGGGAAAAAATTCTGTGAAACTAAAAAAAAGGTAAAATGATTTTCATATTTTCATGAGAGGGGAAAAATATTCCGCCGAAGGCGACCAATTGCAAAATTTTAAAGTTGTAAGGCGGCAATTACTGTTCTACATCGGGGCGCCAAGATCCTAAAGCCAGCACTGACATCTGGTTATTTATGATTAATTAATTAATATTTCAACCCAATTATTTTATCAAGAGATTATAATAAATATTTTTCATTTCTTGGACATCTAAACAAAATATCGTCGACTATAAAAGGCTTGTCTAATTTCCTTTAGGATGCTTGAACTTGGGCTATCCGAGATACTGAGCATAAAAGAATATTGATTTTTATATTAAAAATATTTAGAAAGCTTATTAAAAAAAAGACATGAAAATTAAGTAATAATAAAAGTTAAGTAGCTTAATTATAAAGGATATTAATTTTTTTTAATTTCCGAAAGATGAAAAATAGCGGAATTAAATAGAATAGTATAGTGAATGTGAGTTAGTTATGTATAACGATATTAAAAATTATCTTATGCTAATGGTGTGTGATGCAAGATATATAGCGAAAGGAACGTGGTGGGGGAAGGTCCGTGACCGAATTTCCGCTTTAATTGGGTGCAATGTCGAGGCCACCTGAGGAGAAAGGCATCCCGCAATCGCATTTTATCTACAATCTATTTATTATTATTTTTTTTTTATTTCTGATTAGTCATGAAAAGGAACTGCCAAGGAAATAGCTTTTGATTTGATGAATGCAATATATTGAATTAACAAACAAAATAAATGAAAGCGAATTTCATACAAAATTCTGCCTATTTTTTAAAAAATGAATTTCTTACGCCCTTACTAATTATAAGACTTTAGCCAATTTGTATATTCCTTAAGGGGTTGCTTATAAATTGTAATAAAAAATGTTAATATACCTATATATAATAGAAATTGGGGAAAGTAGTGCATTCATGTCAAAAATTCAATGTCGAGATTTTGACGTTTTGAGGTCCTAAAAAGTGGATCCTACAAAAAGGTATGTCCATGTTCCAAATAAATCAAGAAAGAAATGTGCTACGAGGTTGAAATTTGATATCTAAGTTAGCTACCCTCCTGACAAATGCAATAAATAATATGAATAATTGAATATCAATCGGCCAAAGAATACTATATAGTAGGTACTTTTTACTTTCTCTTACCTATGTATTTATGTATTAATATATACGGTATATAGAGAAAAAGTATTGGATTCATGTCAAAAATTCGATGATTCGATATTTTGATGGATATACACGTTTTGAGGTCCCCTGTATCCAAAAAATGTGGTTTTCGCAACATGGTCTTCCTGTGACTCTATGTGAGTGTGTGTGTGTGTGTGTGTCTGAGAACAAAATATCTCAAGAATGAAAAGAGCTAGGTTGGAATTTTATATTTAAGTTAGGTACCCCCTTGGGACGTGACAAGAAACTTTTGAATAAAATCGGCCAAAAAGTACTAGTACTTTACTAATGTACTTTTTTCAGTTTTTTCGATTTAAAATTTCTAGCTGACCAAACGGAAGCTATTTAAAGAAGATTTAAAATTTTTTTTTTATCTATAAATGAAAATAATTAATATTATATATCAAATAATAATTTTTCAAAAAAATAAATTATTAAAAAAAAACGAATGTCAGACGTGACAGTTCAAAACAAGCTTTCTGATAGGCTAGAGGTTTTCACTAATTTAGGATCCATTCAAGTATTACGTAATGAGCCTAGTTTTGGAGGAGTATCCCAATTGCTTATTCCTGCTGACAGGACGGATGGGGTCTAAATTAGTCAAAAAATGTACACTGGCCTATTGTGGTCTGAAAAACACAAACTATTTCAAGCAATCTCCATCTGATCATTACTAGTTTATATACAGTAGGCCTATATATAATTTTTACTTTCTCTTACCTATGTATATATGTAATATATATATAGAGAGAAAGTATTGGATTCATGTCAAAAAATTCGATGTCGAGATTTTGATGGATCTTCACGTTTTGAGGTCCCCTGAATCCAAAAAAGTGGTTTTCGCGACATGGTCTGTCTGTCTGTGTGTCTCTGTGTGTGTGTGTGTGTGTCTGTGTTCAATTTTAAGCATGAAGGAATTGAGCTAGGAGGATGAAATTTTATATTTAAGTTAAATACCACCCGGGACCGGAAAAATAAGCTTTTAATCAAAATCGGCCAAAGAGTACTAGTACTTTACTGATGTACTTTTTCAGTTTTTTCGATTTTCTCAAAATTCGCTCTAACGATTTTGATTAAAATTCAAAAATCAATTATTTTTTAGATGCTCTTTCAAATGTATATTCTCGTTTTGCCCTCAAAATTGTTTGAAGCACACTTTACTCTTGTGCTTCATAGGAAAGATAGGAGAAATGGTTGCCATGGTAACAAAATATAAATATTTTCCCATGTTTATAATTTTGACATCTTAAATTTCTAATATATTGGCGGAAACTAAATATATTTCGACACAAAAAATCTGGTGTGACAAGCACAGAACACAACTTTCGATTACCGAAGGTAAGAGAAAGTTGTGTGCTGTGCGCCAGTCACACCAGATTTTTAACTCTCGTAGTCTTGTGAAAATAAAATATTTTGGCAATTATTATTTCAAAATATTTTATTCTTAATTTGATAACTCCTAATGATTTGAAAAATTTATCAATGACCTGACCCAGAGTTGATCTTGAAAATAAAGACATGTAGGCTAGTCAAGCAATTCTGAACCTGTTTTTTTTTCTTCTAAGCAAACCTTGAAGTCTTGAGGTCATATAAAAGAACATACTAATATGATCTTATTATAGTTAAAAGATAAGCGGAAATAAAGCTAGGAAATGTGTAAAACTTGTTGTGTAAAACTCCGTTATTTATTAATTTTGTTCGTAGTAAATTTTTATAATTTTAATTAATTTATCAAATATTCAAAATTCAAAAAATAACTAATCTAAATGAATAAAGAAAAATCTGGTGTGACTGGCGCACAGCACACAACTTTCTCTTACGCTTCGGTAATCGAAAGTTGTGTACTGTGCTTGTCACACCAGATTTTTTGTGTCGACATGTATTTAGTTCCCGGCAGTAGGGGAATATATGAATTCAGATGTAAAATTTTTAAGTATGGGAAAATATTTATATTTTGTTACCATGGCAACCATTTCCCTATCTTTTCTATGGGGTGCAAGAGTAAAGTGGTCTTCAAACAAATTTTGAGGGCAAAACGAGAATATACATTTGAAAGAGCATCTAAAAAATAATTGATTTTGAATTTTAATCAAAATCGTTAGAGCGAATTTTGAGAAAATCGAAAAAAACTGAAAAAGTACATCAGTAAAGTACTAGTACTCTTTGGCCAATTTTGATTAAAAGCTTATTTTTTCCGGTCGGGGGTGTTTAGCTAAATATAAAATTTCAACCTCCTAGCTCAATTCCTTCATGCTTAAAATTGAACACACACACCCACCCACACACACACACCACCCACCCACACACAGACAGACCATGTCTCGAAAACCACCTTTTTTGGATTCAGGGGACCTCAAAAGCGTGAAGATCCATCAAAATCTCGACATCGAATTTTTGACATGAATCCAATACTTTCTCTCTATATATATATTACATATATACATAGGTAAGAGAAAGTAAAAAAGGTGGGGGTAGATAAAAAAAAATTAGAACAAGGTGATCGATCTTTTGGGCCACAAATAAGATAGGCTTATTGAGTGGTGAAATCAGGATTTGGGGGTACAAATCCCCATCAGGAGAGAAAAAATAGTCTTTAAAGCATGGGACCTGAAGAATACATTTTACCGGCCTTAGAAACTATGGATGGCAAAATCTTTTAAACATAATTAGAGATTCGATTCGCAGATCCGGGCGGTTCGGACGATCCGACCCACTAATACGACCGGCTGTATTAGCGATCCGACAAGCTCGGGAAATCCGATCCGCTAATTCGATCCGATTTACAAAAAGGAATGCTGTTCCGGATCGCGATCGGACTTGCGATCCTGATATCAGATTCGAACTTGTGATCCGAAAATCCAATCCAGTTTTTAATAAAATTGCCGAATCTACTTCTTTGGCCGAATTAGTATATTTTTTTTGACGTTTGGATGAAAGATATAGTTTTAAAAGATTGGCAATCCTTTGAAAATGATCTCAAAAATGTGGGGAATTTTAATCCTTCGAAAAGGATTAGCGATCCTATCCTAGATCCAGAGAGCAAAAATGATTTCAATCTAAATCCAAGATCCTCCCTAAAAAAGAATCCGATATACCAGATCTGAAAATCCTGGTTCGGATTGGATCTTCGGCTTTAAATCCAAAAGGATCACGATCCTGTTCATCCCTGTTAAAAACTAGGAAGTCTTTTCAGGGCAGGATAGGTCAGGGGTAGAACAACTTCTAATGGATGTCAAAAGAAGAATGGACGAAGGGCAAACCTTAATTATAAGTGAGAAGTTGTAAGATAAAGTTGTAAAAAAATACGTATATTTTTTATATAAAAAATTTTGAAATTGTAACAAAATAGAAATATATACTTGAAATGAGAAGTCTGTGGGGGAAAATGTGTCGAACGATCCCATCATCAATCAATCAATCATACACACAGGGGACTTTCATGTTGGATAACAATCGTTAAATAAACTTAGTGAATGAAGGTATTTGTTTTCTCTTTTTTATATTTATTTATTTATTCCATTAGATTCAAATTAAATTAAACACATCCAGTGGAAGTATTTTCTATATTTAGCCATCAACATGACTCAATGTTTCTTTAATTCAGGTTTAATAGTCATCCTGGATTGGCCAAAAGCGAAAGTCAGAATGTTTATTTATGCAATCGTTATTGTTCGAAATTTATTTTCTATATAAAAAATCTGGTGTAGACTGGCGCACAGCACACAATCTCTTTACCCTTCGGTAGAGAAATTGTACACCAGTGCTGGTCACAGACATTCACAGACCAATTTGCGAGTTAGAAAATAAAAAAAAAAAGGGGAAGAGAGGGGAAGGGGAAGAAAAAAAAAAGGACCCACTTTTTTGGATGAAGAACAAGAGTAAAGTGGTCTTCAGAAGATTTCAACGGCAAAATGAGAATATACATTTTAAAGAACATCTAAAAAATAGTTCATTTATGAATTTTAAAAAAAATCCTTGGAGGGAATTTTGAGAAAATCGAAAAAAACTGAAAAGTACATCAGTAAAGTACTAGTACTTTTTGGCCAGATTTTGTTCAAAAGCTTATTTTGAGATTCTTCAAAGGTACCTAAGTTAAATATAAAATTTCAATCCGGTAGCTCAATTTCTTCATGCTAAAAAAATGGTTCCACACACACAGACACACAGACCAATTTCGGGACCCACTTTTTTGGACTCAAAGGGACCTCAAAACATGTATATCCATCAAAATCTCGACATCCGAATTTTTGACATGATCGCAAATACTTTCTCTCTCTATATATATTAACATATATAGAGGTAAGAGAAAGTAAAAAGTACACTATTAGATCAATGAGATAGATCTCTTGAAGATCAAATGATAGACGAAAAAAAAAATTTAATTAGTTCCCCAAATTTTTTTTAATGATGATTTTCTTTCTGGAAGGTCTTTAATTTGTTTTGGTTTAGAAAATCAGCATGAATCAACAAGTTATAAAAAATTCCAACCTGAAGAGTTTGGGAATTCCCTTTTTAATATGACGTCATTTGAGTACCAAGTCTTTCTCTTTTTTCTAAAAGTTTTTTTCCTCTATGGGATTTACTTATACTTGTTGTAATCGTTTTATAAAGTGGAAAATTTATTATGAAAAAGTTCAACAAACTTTACCCAACCCATTAAAGAAAAAGGAAGTATTGACTGTTGGAAAAATTTGGTTTAACTGCACGGTACACAACTTTCTCTTAACTTCGGCAATTGTATATTTTTACTTTCTCTTACCTCTATATATGTTAATATATAGAGAAGAGAAAGTATTGCAAATCATGTCAAAAATTCGATGTCGAGATTTTGATGGAATATACATGTTTTGAGGTCCCCTGAGTCCCAAAAAGACTGAACAGGTCCTGCAAATTGGTCGTGTGTGTGTGTGTGTGTATGTGTGTTGTGTGTGTGTTGTGTGTGTGTGTGTCTGTGTGTGTGTGGACAGATTTTTAGCATGAAGGAGTTGAGCTAGCGGATTGAAATTTTTTATATTTAACTTAGGTACCTTTTGAAGAGATCTCTAACATAAGCTTTTGGACAAAATCGGCCAAAAAGTACTAGTACTTTACTGATGTACTTTTTCAGTTTTTTTCGATTTTCTCAAAATTCCCTTCAAGGATTTTTTTTAAATTCAAAAATCCAATTATTTTTTTAGATGCTCTTTAAAATGTATATTCTCATTTTGCCGTTGAAATCTTCTGAAGGACCACTTCCCTCTTGTTCTTCATAGGAAAGATAGAAATGGTTGCCATGGTAGCCGGAGATTTAAATCTTTTCCTTTTTATTAGATTAAAAATCAATTATTATTTAAATTCCCATTTATTTTTTATTTTTATTTCTGTTTTTAATTGTTTCCAAGAAAACATATATATATATCTCTCCCACTTGCAAACATGATCGCCTCTCTCTACTCTTTTTAAATTCCCTTTCCACCTTATCTTCGCATAGGAACAATGTTAATTTCCTATTGGGATTTGTATGTTAATTTCGATTCAAGGGGGTCCCCTTTGGAACTTTTGTAGACATTTAAAATTTTTTTTCCAATTCTTATGAAATTTTGTATTTATTTAAGATTCTATATTGTGTATAAAATGTCCAAATATGAAGATTAAAATTTTTGAAAAATAACCATAGTTTATTTCAAGCAGTCAACATTTAAAATGCCAAGTTTGAAACTAAGGTACTATCGGAAACTAAATATATCTCGACACAAAAAATCTGGGTGTGACCAGCACAGTGCGCAACTTTCTCTCACCGAAGGGTAAGAGAAAGTTGTGTGCTGGTGCGCCAGTCACACCAGATTTTTTTAAAATATATTCTGAAAAAAAAGGGGGCAATAGATCGTCTACCTCCCGAAATAATTTAAGAAATTTAGAATCTATTAATTATAATGCTTTCTTTGCGATGCTTGCAAATAAAAAAATCTGGTGTGACTGTTCGCACAGCACACAACTTTCTCTTACCTTCAGTAATCGAAAGTTGTGTTCTGTGCTTGTCACACCAGATTTTTCGTGTCGCCATATAATTAGTTTCCGACAGTATGGTACATTTGAATTCAATTCATAAACATGAAAAATATTTATATTTTGTTACCATGGCAACCAGCAAAACGTTTTGCTCTTGAACAAAACGTTTTGCTCAATTGGTGTGCGTTTAGCCTAAAAGCATAAAGTTGAGCCAAAAGTGAAGAGGGGATACTCTCCGAAGAGATTTTCGTTGGTGACAGGGGCGGATTAAAGGGGTGGCGATCGCCCCCTCCCCCGAGAAGAAATTCAAAAAGTTATAAAAACTAGTAATCTAAAGAAATTATGATTTCAGCTCTTTAATTTCAATTGAATTTGTTACCAATCAATTTAAATAAATAGGAAAGGGGTCTAAATGGCCATAGATGCCGACAAAGTCCTTAAATAAAAAAAAAAATTAAACCCCCCCCGACAAAATTGCCAATCCAATACTTTCTTTCTCTAGATATAAATATTAACATATATAGAGGTAAGAAAAAGTAAAAATTACTTTTCAGGTTCAGATAAATGTGGGGGTAGCTTGTTGAACAATTATAGCTGAGATGCTGGATAAATTAAATTAAAGAGATTAAATAAATTATTTGTTGTTCAATTATCCCCTTAGACAGCTTCCGCGCCCCCCCCAAAGGGGACGTCTCACTGTTAGTTTGAGAAGCGCTGTTATAATTTCTAATTTTCTAAAAACGTTTGTTTTATATAATCATGATAAACCACATAATATATAAAACAAATACAATCAATAAAAGATAATCTAATATTAAAATTGAAATGATGGATCCCGTATCTCAAGTACAGGTCACGTATTCCATTTCAAATATATAGACCATGTAATTTATCAGTTCAAAAAATAAATGGATTTTATCATTTTACATCAATAATATAAATTTAAAAAACTTCTTTTAAATGGGAATAAATTATTTGATGAAAGATGGGAGTCCGGCATTTAGAACTTACATTCTTTTAAAATTTTAGACAGAGAAAGCTTTGGAAGGGTGCAGAAAAATATTTTGCTTAAGTGTAGTTATAAATATTTAATTTTAATAAAAAATCTGATGTGATTAATCAGAGACAGTTCTTTTTTTGACTTCAAAACGTGTATTTTCATCAAAAACTAATTTATAACACTATTGCAATACTTTCTCTATATTTAATGTATCGGTCAAGTATACTTAAGCTTTTCTTGCGAACAGAAATTTTATTTAAATATTGATATAATCATCTTAAGTCTCTACTCTATTGACTTTCTATAGTACCCCTGTCTTGTCGTTTTTTAATAAATCAATAATTTATATCTCCGGGAGCTCCAGGGAAAAAGATTATATAAAGTATAGGCCTACATATCATAAAAATTCAATAAATTGCTCCTTATTATTCGAATTTTATTTCAATCCCTTGTTATGAATAATTACCAAGATTAAATTCACTTTATTAAATTTTTTTTTTTTAAGAAAAATACGTTTTAATTAGAAAAATAATTTTCCTTTAAAATGTTTTTATTTCTGTCAATAATTAAGTTACGTCCTTGATTAATAATCAACGACAATACGTGTTATAATATAAATACAGTGACAGTATTTTTTTATCAAACGTATATTCGATTGATTAATCGAGATGGTAATCCTTGAGAGAAACTTATTATAAATTTTAATTGTTAATTAATTTCTGAGCTCATGAGAATGGATTTGGACGTAATGAAACCAGCTCATTCCTCCCGACTCCAATTCAAGGGCGGATACAAAAATGCTGGGCTTCGTTTTTTCTAACTTTCATTCCTGATACTAATTCCACCAGCCATAAAATACCCTTATACCAGCGTTTTCCAAACTGTGAGGTTCCTAGGGAGACGCGGACTAGTCTAAGGGAGGGGCGAATATTGGCCACCAGGACCAATTTTCCAAATGATTGCTAGTTTTAATATAAATAAGAATAAATAAAAAAAATATTTTTATATAAATTTATATTTTTTAGCATTAAAAATTTATGTTTTTGTATTATCTTATAAAATGGGGGGGGGGGGGGGGAGGCGTCATAAGAATAATTATTTTTAAGGGAGGCGTGGTAGCATAAAGTTTGGAAACCACTGCGCTAGAGGATTATATTCTATATGCATTTATTATATAGAACAGAATCATTTATCCTGTAAAAACACTTTTTTTTTTAATGAAAAGTGGGGTCAAAATAATTAATTTTTCTAAAGCTTATAAAGCTATTCCCCCCCCCCCCTTCCCCTCATTATATGAAAGTGGAGATCAAACATTTTTTTGAAAATCTAGAATTTTCCCATTGGAAAGCTTTGGGTTCTATCCCTCATTATAAATCAAAACCAATTAATTATTTTATATATAATAATTGCGGTGTGTCCGTCTGTCTCTCTGTCTCTCTCTCTCTCTCTCTCTCTCCCTTTTGTTGTACTTCTTCCTTTTGTTTTTTAAAGAAATTTTTTTGTCTTTTATAGGAGGTTATGGAGAGAGTGCGGAAAAAAATTGGTTTGGGGCCCTAATTTTTCTTTTTTTTTTATTTTTTATTTGATATTTTTGGATCTCTAAAATGGAAAAGTAACAAAAATTGTTAAGTATAATTTGCTGTTGTGTTTTCTTTTGATGTAAACAAATCCTCAGCAGGCACTGGACTGGGATACTTAGGTGTTAGGAATAATAATTCCTCATAGGAACATAAGATTTATAAAATGGGCAATGTATGTATATTTATAAAGAGTTGTCTGAAAAATTGAGGTATATTATAAAAAAAGACGACGATCCGCCACCTCTGTGGGGGGGGGGTCCACGTGGACGAACCCCCCTTGGCTAGTCCCGAAGCGTGAGACAAAGCAAATAATTTCGAGTTTTAACTTAAAAACTTTTAGTGAAAATAGAACTATATATCGCTCATTTGTTCTAGTTCTCTTTAGTAGATGGGTGGAGTCGCTCACTCTTGAATTAATAGTAGGCCAAATTATTTATTCGCCTTTTATAGTAAACGTAAGCTGCTTAAATTCATTCATTTTTACTTGTATCGAATTAAAAAATGAAAAATGCAGTAATGGATTGTTCAATTAATATCTACTTGCTCTCAGGTTCCTCTTGAATATTTATTTTATATTGATATAGAAATGTGTGGTTCTTCCTAGAGAAGCTTTGGAGCAATTAATAAAACAATTCATCAGTAGATCTGACATTTGCTCAAGGGCTCACATCCAGGGGCGTAGCGAAGAGATTTTTCAGGGGGGGGAGAAGGCCAAAAATGCCAACTAAATTTAATCAATTTGCCAACTGTACAATTCACCTTCTTTTTCATCCTACATATATTAATTTACTAGAGGCTAAACCCGAGGCTCTCTAGTCCCTATATGTCATGTTGTTTGAACGTTAAGTCCCCTCCCCCCTTCACTTTGCTATTTTAATATTAAAAAATTAAAGGATTAAACAAAATTTTTGATAGAAATATAATTAAGACAAGATTTTTTTCAAATGAAAGATTCCTCATATAATTACAATCAATGAAAAATTTTGTCGTGTATTATACACGACTCTTACCGACTAAAACTCTCTTCTATTGTCTTGTGTAATTTACCGGGGTGTTTTGAGCAATTCCAGGGTTTTTATATAGGATCAGGGCCGTGCTTAGAGGGGGGCGACCGGGGCCTTCGCCCAGGGCGCAAATTTTGAAGGGGCGCAAGTGCAGATGAAAAAAATTTTGGTTCCGGGGGCGCCACACGGGAAAAAAATTTCGGCCCCGGGGGCGGAAAAAATTAGCGTCTCTAAAAAAAAGGTAAAACATTTTTCTGGACTGGAAACATTATTGTGGCAATGTAAAAAATATATACAAAGGGCGCTAAAGGACTAACTTGCCCCGGGCGCTAAATAACCTAGGCACGGCCCTGTATAGGATACCCTAATTCCAAAAATACCATAAGTTTTTCTCCATCAAATTTAGTTTTAGAGATTTAGAGAAAATTAAATTTTAATAGAAAATGATCTCTAGAGCGACTCTTATTTGGAATTTTCTGACTTTACCCCTTAAAAAGAAATACAGTAGAACCTCGCTTAGGGAGCACCTCTTATAACGAGCAATTCGCATAAATAGTAAAAAAAAAAACGGTGAAAAATGACTTGCTTGACGAGTGACGTTTCGCATAACAAGTGGAGAGGAGAGAGAAAGTCTCGGATTGTGCTCATGTTACTTACATCAGTCAGAGTCATGATGGGGAGATTTTTTTTTGATGTTCGCTTTGTTAGTATGATTCTGGAACGAATTATGCTCGTTAAGTGAGGTTCCACTGTACATAGAAATATAAAGTTTCAGCCCAATTGGAGGCGATTTAGTGGTGCAAAACATGGCCTAAATTTTAGAAAAATCGAATTTTTTCAGTTTTTTCAACTTTGGACACCACTAATAGATAACTTTTAGCTGTGTTTTGCACCAATAAGCCATCTCCGTTTGGGCTCAAACTTAAGTTTAGACCTCTATTTCTATGTATTTCAACTCTCTGCATATTTTTAAGGAGTAACGACTTAAAAATCTAGAAAATTCAAAATAAGAGTCGATTTTGAGGGAGATTATTTATTAAAATTTAATTTTCTCTATACCTCTAAAACTCGAGCTAAGTAGCGCTACCACATACCCAGGAATAGCCCTAAATTTCAATGCAACAAATAAAAACTTTTTGTTGACCTGTATAAAATTTCTATTTCTATCAAAAACATTGTTTAATTGGAATTCATTATTTTTAGAATTATAGTAAATGAAAATTATTTCATTTGCAATAACAAATGAACGACTGAGGTTTCTTTTATTTGTTCAAATATTTTATTTTTTTCCTTTAAAATAATCCTAATGATTTTTTCTAAGTGTTTGCATTATAAATATAATAAATTTATATTCAGTAAAAAGAAAATAAATTTATTTATTTGAAAATTAAAAAAAAATTTTTTTTAATAGATGAAAATATAAATAAAGAAAATTTAATTTTTTTTTTTAAATTAAAATATAAATTAATTTTTAACTTTATTTTGCCAACTGGTCTTGATTTTGCCAACTCGATCCGACCTGGGGGGGAGACTCCCCCCCCCCATCCCCCCTTGGCTACGCCCCTGCTCACATCTTGTGAGTATGTGGATGGCAATCACAAACTACCCGAGCTGGGACTGGCAGTCCTTCTATTCTTTGCATGTCAGTCTCTTCCTTCCTCTTTTCAACATTCCTCAGACCGTGCGACAGGCCGGCCTGTTCTATTCCATCCGTAAAAAACCCATGAATCAACGACCCTGCATAGCGAGATTAAGACAAAGATAGACTTAGAAGAAGATCAGTAGATTTGTAAAATTTCATATCAGCAACCAAACACGAACTAATTTCATTTGTTAATTTTGATAATAAATACTTTCTTCATAATACTAAGTAAATTACTAATAATTTTTTGTTTTCATAGATAATTTTAATTCTAAATTACGAATAAATCAGTAAAATGTCAGAAAATTAAGAAATATAAATCACTTCCGCTATTACACATTTTGGAAACCCCAACAACGCTTCACGGATGTCTGATTGACCTTACTCTGTTAGTTTATTATAGTTATAAACTTAATTTGAATATTAGAGATTTTTATTATTATCGGGCACTGACGAATTTTAACATCGTTAAAGAGCGAACAGCTCAAAAAAAATTTTTTGTTTAAGCTCTTTTTCGGGATCAAAGGCTTTTTATAATTTTTATTTTTTTTTTTTAAGGATTGTTAGACACCTAAGGCCATTTAGACCCTGTCTCTATTGGGTTGGGCGGATAGCCAATTCAATTGCAATAAACGAACCTCTGACTCCTAGTAGGCTCTACACGAGATGTGCTACGGTTCAGGGTCAGCCTTTTTAGTACAATTTACCAGTATATTAATGTCTACCATTTTTGTTTGCTTTTTCAAAACGATTATTTCCAAAATTTATTCATCCTGACATTCCAAATTAATTTTTTTTTTGTTTTAATTTTGGCAGATAATTTCCTAAATCCAAAATTAATTTGTGGGTGATTTCAATTAGAAGGCAAGGCCCAATTATAGAATGAAGGGAAATGAATACCTTGATTCGTCCCTTCTCTATCGTAACTCCAGAGCCCATTACAAAAAATATGCCTAAATATTTGTATTAAAAATTAGTATATAATCTTTTTACTTTCTTCAAATCTGGTGTTAAGGAACAGAACTTTTCAATTACCGAAGAGAAAGTTGCGTGCTGTGCGACCAGTCACACCAGATTTTTACTTTATTTTGGTAATCCTGGATATATGTTTATAAAGTAGGTCAGTGAATACTATCTAGATTACAAATAATTTTTATTATTTATTGCAGAGAATAAAAATAAATCGCCCTGAAATTTATATCTGATATTATATTAAGATAAATTTCATATCATCCTTTCGAAATTTGGTTTATATTTTTCCATGTGGAAAGGACATCAATAAGATTTATAACTGTCAGTAAACAGTAGCGTATCCAGGTAGGGGCGAATGGGAGCCCCACCGTCCCAGGGGCATCAAGCCTTTGGCGCCCCTTGATACCGACACAGGCGCCCTAGCGCATCTGGTGGCTTTATTCCGGCTTTTTTTTTTTTTTTGAAATTTCATAATATCCGGAGAAAAATTACAAAAAAAGGCTGGAACTAGATTCAAATTCTAAAAAAAAAAGTCGAACGAAAAACGGAGACCCAGTTGAGCTTCGCCCCCTCTCCCCTCCCCGCCGAGTAGATCGGTTGCCATCCTGAGAGATAAAATTTATTTAAATTATATTGACTTCTAAATAAATATGAAAGAAATTTAAGATGATAAAAAATAAATTTGATTGAAAATATAAATTAAACTTAAAAAAAAAAGTATCGACTTTTGAAAAGAATCCTAAAGGATTTTTCTAATAGAAGGTCCTTGGAAGATGCTTAAATAAATCTGAGATTGGAGCCAGAGTGCTCATTCATATCCAGTAAGAAGGGGCTTTGGCGTTAAGTGATTCTCAACTTCGCCAAGTGACTCGAGAAAGTGGAAACTTGAAAAAAAAAAGAGGGTGGAAAAAAAGGAAATAAAAAATGATTGGAAGAGAAAAGACAAAGGAGAAGAAGAAAGGAATCATCAACTGTAAATCTGTCTGTGTGTGTGTGTGTGTGTGTGTGTGTGTGTGTGTGTGTGTGTGTGTGTGTGTGTGTGTGTGTGTGTGTGTGTATTTATGTGAGCGATGGCTGCGTGGGAGTAGTGCTATCGATCGAGCTCCGTCACACCCACAAGATACACTTCGCAACATTGAGTTGAATTACTCCCCCTGAAGCAATAAGGACTCCAAGTAAGCAACTAGTGGTTAAGACTTGTTGCTCGAACACAATGTCAAAATCCCTCGGATGGGGGATGTGAAAAATTATAATGGAACTAGAATAAAAATCAATGACGACAATTCTAAAATATCACCTCCGAAAATGGAAAGATTCTCTTGAGAAATTTACATCATTTTCCCCCTCCAAAATTCTACCGCTCTAACATATTCCTAGGGTAAACTTTATTATGGAATAATAGCTTAATTCAAGTATTATTAATCTATAACTTCGAGTGAACAATATAGTACAAAGCTTAAGTATGCTTACATAAACCGGTATTAGTCGTCTCAATGATTCAATAGAGAAATTGTCCGTCGGAGTGTAATTTCTATTAACAAAGGTCCTATTCGAAATTAATTGAACTATTTTCCGGTTGATTGTAACAAAATATTTAAGCCTACTTGATTTCTACATATGATTATTGTCTACTCAAAGGAGAATTTTTTTAATTATTTAACAAAAACAATTGCCCTCGGGCTTGGTGTAATTGGTAGCGCGCCTGCCTTGTATGCCAAGGGTCGAGGGTTCCCAGGCAGTCCGATGATTTTATTTAAGCCACCAAAAAATCTAGTATGACAAGCAAAGAACAAAACTTTTAATTACCGAAGGTAAGAGAAAGTTGTGCGCTGTGCGACCAGTCACACCAGAGTTTTTAGCTTAAAATCACATAGCCAAAATCATGGTTTCGCTCACCTAAGGCAATAAAATTTTTTGTTAGCGAAATTATATGCTAAACGATTTGATGGTGACTAGGAACCGACAGAATATTCGGTTTCGATTACGGCCAAAAATCCTGGTTTCGGTTTCGGCCAAAAAGTAGCCGAAACTTTCAGGTTTCCTAAGTCTGAAAAGATGGGATGAGACTCGCATGTAAAAAAAAAGGTAAAATGATTTTGACGGCTGGAAAAAAACCTTCCCGCAGGGGGAAAACTTTGGTTCCACAAAAACAAAATTTTTCACAGGGCGGGGAGGAAAAAATTTAGTTTCTTTAAAAAAAATTTTCCGCAGAAAAAAAATTTCTATATACGCCCCTGATCAAGGGCGGATACAAGGGGGGGGTAAAGGGGGTAATTCCCCTCCCCCCCCCCGAGATTCGAAAAAATACCTTTTTTTCGCAAAAAAACTTATTTTTAATGTAAAATTTTTAAAATTAATACTTAAAAATTTGATGTGTATTTATATTCTGGCAAACAGGTATTGAATGCGCTTTTAAATTACCGAAATTTAAAAAAAATAGTGTGCTGTGCGACGAGTCACACCAGATTACCCCCCCCCCCCGAGAAACACCTCTGGATCCGCCCTTGCCCCTGATAGGAAATACAAGTTTCGGTTACGATTTCTGCCGAAACTAAGATTGAGGCTGAAATTCGGTTTCGGTTGAAAATCTTGTTTCTGTCCGACCCTAATGAAGACAAAATCTCTGTCAAAATGTTTCTAAATCGCAAATAAATATATTAAAAGCCTTCGTATTTTTCTTTTAAAAAACAGTTGAAGTTTGATAAAAATTTTATATTAATAATAATTGGAGCAAGGGCGGATCCAGAGGTGATTCTCGGGGGGAGGGGGGGTAATCTGGTGTGACTCTTCGCACAGCACACTATTTTTTCTTAATTTCGGTAATTTAAAGGCGCATTCTGTACTTGTTTGGCAGAATATAAATATTATACAAATCAAATTTGTAGGTATTAATTTTTAAAATTTTACATTAAAAATAATTTTTTTTTTTTTTTTTTTTTTTTCAAAAAAAGGATTTTTTTCAAATCTCGGGGGGGGGGGGACATTTTGTGAAAATAGCATTTTGTGAGAACAGCGTGAAAATAAGATTTGAGAAAAATATTTTTCTTCAGGAATGAAAGTTAGAAAAAACAAAGCCAGCATTTTTTCTTTAAAAATATATTTTAACAGCTTACGTTTCGGCTTTGGTCAAAGCCATCCTCGGAGCTGTTAGTGGTATCCGAGGATGATTTTGACCAAGGCCGAAACGTAACTGTTAAAATATATTTTTAAAGAAAAAAATGGGGCTTTTTTTTCTTCCCCCTCCCTCTAAAAAAAAAAAAAAAAATCTTATTTTCACGTTCTAGGGGGTACCTAACTTGAATGAAAAATTTCAACCTCCTAGCTCCTATTCCTTCATGCTTTAAATTGAACCCAAACAGACACACAGACAGACCATGTCGAGAAAACCATTTGTTTTGATTCAGGGGACCTCAAAACGTGTATATCCATCAAAGTCTCGATATCGAATTTTTGACATGAATCCAAAACTTTCTCTCTCTATATATATATATTAACTTATACATATAGGTAAGAGAAAGTAAAAATTCAAATCCGAATTGAGATTAGTTCTATATACAAAAAGACGGGGCAACTCACCCCAGTAAAATTCTAAGAGGAGTAATCATATCTTACTTTTCTACCTAATGAAAAAATCCCTACAAAATTCTGCAAGGGATTCGATGGGTTCCTAAGTTACCCTGTGTTATTATTATCTGTTTATGAGAGTTTCAAAATTCTCAAAAATTAATTCCGCCCCAGTAATAAGAAATTTTAGAATGACATTAAAATGTTTCTTCCACACTATCCTATTTGCTAAATATTGAATATAAATTTTAACTTAAATGGAATGAACTTATTTTTTAGTAAAAGTATTAATAAACATAAATATCTTTATGCATTATAGGGGATGGGGCATTAATCCCCCTGGTTAATGCCTTCATATCTCCCTCCCCCCCCCCCCCCCCCCTTTAAGGAAATGCGAGCCTTCACCGCGAATTACTCTCAAAATAATTTAAATACATTTATAAATAATTATTTTAATTATTTTGAAATTATTTTATTTTAATTTTCAACCCTTAATCCACCCCTGTGTAAAAGTATATTAAGGAAATTTGATTAACAAAAAAAACATAGGCCATATAGAAAGAATATAATGGAAAATAATGGTGCCTTAAGAAAAGATTTAAAAAAAAATCTTATTTTTTTTCAATGACCCCTACACTCCCCTCCCCCTTTTAATAGCTTATATTCTCCCTCTACCCTTCGTGAAATACAAATATTTAATTTCATATTCAAAAGAATCGTTTTTCGCAGTGAAATTATTTGTTTCTATCATATTTTTTTTCAACGATAAAATGCATAATAATTACCTTTAATAAGACTCTCAAGAGGGTGTGCTGGTTGACGGTGAGGTCAGGGTGGGTACACTAGATTAATTATTCACTTTGATTCACTTTAAACACAAAAAAGCGAGCAGCGCCTGTAGCCAGGCCACGCTCTCGACTGAACGAGAGATAGACTTGTCTCTCTCTCTCTCTCTGTTTGTATAGGAATAAAACAGATGAAAATAACAATTCCCTTTTTATTAAAAGAACTATATTTAGAGATGGAAAAAAATGTCAACAAGTGATTTGGAATATTCCAAGGCCTTTCTTAAATAATCAACCCTTCATCCCCCTAATCAAAATAATAATCAACGTTATTTTTTGATTGTTTTCTATTTATTTGGTTTCGATTTAGCTAAAAAAAAAAATTAAAAAAAACAACATTTTTTTTCAATTTTTAACCCCTAATTCAATCTTTTTTTCACATTAAATAGTAGATGGAAAATATTTGTATAATTAAAAAAAAGTGTTGCTAGTAATATTTTTATTTAATTCTGAGCATTTTTAAAAGTTTTTTTTTTTATATAAAAAAACATTCACACTTTTTTTCTCATTCACACTCACATTCACACAGTCTTTTCAGCATCTGAGGCCATTTAAGACTTTTAACGATACTCAGTATGTTTTATATATCAATTGGGGGTCCAGGCATTTTTATTTAAGTCATTTGGTATCCAAATTGCCTTAAATAAAATTATCGGACTGCCTGGGGTCCGAACGTCGCGTTCGGTATAGAAGATAGGCACGCTACCAACTACTCCAAACCCCGTGGGCATTTTTAAAAGTTGAACAAAAAAAAAATTGAGAAACAATGAAAATAAAAGGAAAATAAAAGAAAAAAGAAATAATCAATACTAAAGTCAATCAGAATTTTTTTTTTTTTTAAACACACTTTTTTCCGATTCACACTCAAATTCAATTTTAGGCCATATAAGACTTTTTACGATAACCGTTATTAAGAATATATATATTTTGGGGTCCACGCATTCTTATTTAAGCCATTTGAAATCTAATCTTAATATATAAATTATTAACAGATTTTGATAGGGCAGGTTCTGCCAAAGCCTTTATATGCTTCTCGACTCCGGAGACGTTTCGAGATATTTTTAATTTAAAAAATTAAAACCCTGAAAAACTTCCCTGGATCCTCCTTTGGGTTTTACACATAGTATAATTTTCTAGAATGAGTCTTACTTTAGGCCAGTGGTTTCCAAACTTTAACCTCCCTTAAAAATATTTAATAGTATGACCCCACACACATTTAATAAAATAATACAAAAACAAAAATTTTTAATACTAAAAAATATAAATTTCTATAAAAATATTTTTTTTATTTATTAATATTAATTAAGGAAAACCTCCGTCCCAGAATCTTCTAAATTTTATTATTTTATTTATAAAACTAGCAATCATTTGGAAAATTGATCATGGTGGCCAATATTCGCGCCTCCCCTTAGACTAGTCCGCGCCTCCCTAGGGAGGCGCGCCTCAGTTTGGAAAATGCTGCTTTAGGGTAAGCCCATTATTATGCCCCTTATTCCCAGTGGTGTAGTGAGGGGGGAGGAAGAGGGGTCATCATGCCCCTGGGTGCTACTCACAAGGGGAGCCAAATGGTCCTCAAAAAAAAATTGCTGGATAATTTTTATTTTTATTATAATTGATTTCTGTAAAATATATTCTAAATTTAGTGCCAGTGTAATATAATTATTTTGTATGTTTTACATATAATATTATATGATTTTCGAAAGGGGGGCGCTAAAAAGATATTGTGCCCCGGGCGCGAGTTAAGCTCACTACGCCACTGCTTATTCCGAAATGGCCAAATTTTATGCTGAGTCCCCAAAAGTTTTAAATAGTCCTTTGTTTTCTTCCTTCTCATTTGCATTTTAAAAAGTGTAAAAAAATCTTTTTTTCTTATTTAATATTTTGAAATTAAAATAAACTTTTCTGTTTTTTAAAAATTTTAGCGTCGTTTCAATTTCCTACGGAAAATGAAAGTGGAATTAATCAAGAAATTTGTCTCTATTTCTCGGGATTAAGATTTGTTCATTGATATCCCCTTGGATGACGTTGATCCGACGGTTTGTTTATATTTCCCCATCGATGGGGGGGACTTGCACAGAGTTGAGTGGGGGCTGCGTGAGGGGCTTAGGGGACGTCGAGCTACGAGGCTACGAGGCCCTCCCGGCAGCTTCAGTCAGTAGCAATTCGCCTGACGCACCAGCAACACCTACAGCTACAACCACACCGCTACAGCAACAGGTATTTGCCATCATCTATTATTCCCATTTGAGAATATTTCCTCTATAATTTAATTATGTGTGAAGTAGAAATTTTTTTATAATTGGTAGCGAAAACCTACTTTAGGTTTTAGAGCACTGGAAACCGCTGTAATTTTTTTAATATAATTTATAATTTTTTATTTCTTTGACTAATTTTATATCGATTATTGGAATGATTTTTAATTAAAATTTTTTTTTAAGTCTTTTCAGCATCTTGGGCCATATCAATAGACAGTATTTAGAAACGATATATATTATAGGGTCCAGGAACCTTTCTTGAGTTGAATGGATGTAGATATAAATTAGAAGGAACGGGAGCCTTCCCGGAAACAGCAGCCAGGTGAATTTAAAAGCTTAATATTTTGCTGCCGACATTTCGAGCGCTAGTCGCAATCATCCATAAGATGCCCTGAGGATGAGAACTCAAAACGTCAGAAACAAAATATAAAGCTTTTTATTTCATCTGGCTGCTGTTCCCGGGAAGGCTTCCGTCTCTTTCTTCTAATTTATTTATACCATTTAGTATCCAAATTATTTAAATAAATTTATCGGACTGCTTGGGATCCGAACCCGCGCGCCTTGGCTTCCAGAATATCATTATTGACATTTGTCGACAACTTTAGCTTCTCGTTCACGGAGTGGGGGAGGATTTAAATTTTTATATTGAAAAAAATTATAATTAGAGAGTGGAAAAAAAGTCTTGCGACTTTTGTCAATTTTGAGACTTTTCTCCACTCATCTCACAAAAAAAAACGTTTTTGTGATTTTCAAAAACGAATTTTGCGACTTTTTTGGCCCTTTTTCGCCTCCCAGAGACTTTTTTTTGAAAAAAGCGACTTTTATGACAGACTTTTTTCAAATTTTTTAATATAATGTTAAGATGCTTTTTTTTAATTTTCCATTTTCGGCTACTTACTGAGGCTATATTGTTTGTTTTTTAATTTATTTATGGTCTTTTTCGCCATCTGAGACTATTTAAACTCTGTCCCTATTCATTTCAGCTACAGGTCTGTTTATAAATTTTGCATCTTTTTTTAAGTCTTTTCGGCATCTTAGGCCATATAGAATTTAACGATACAAAATTATTTATATACGGTATATTAGGAGGTCAAGGCACATTTATTTATACCATTTGGCATCCAAATGATCTAAATAAATACTCATCGGACTGCCTGAGATCCGAACCCTGACCCCGTGGCCTTTAAGACTATCATTCTTGATATTTATCGACTTAGTCTAGCATCTTGGCCACAGAAGGGGGATGTTTTACATCTTGAATTCTATTATATCGGCGGAAACTAAATACAGTATATGTCTGCACAAAAAAGCTGGTGTGACAAGCAAAGAACACTTTCAAATACCGAAGGTAAGAGAGGGTTGTGCCCTGTGCGACTTGTCACATCAGATTTTTACTTTTGTACTAATGAAATTAAATTTTTTTATTTATTTAATTAAATTCTAAAGAACTCTACCATATTCCGGTTATTGAGAGATAAACTCTCTATTTCTTTTACTTTCTCATATTATTAATTGTTAAAATTGATAGCGATTTTTTTTGCCAAAAACAGGCATTTTACCGACTTGGCTAAAAAAGAATAGACTTTAAAATTGCGACTTTGCTCCGCTCTCTACTTATAATTTTTAAAATAAAATAGATGAGATGAAATGGCTTTACAAAAGTTAGTAACAAATCAACTATCCATTTAAAGATTGTAGAAAAATCTCTACTGAAGTGGGGGGGGGGAGAAAGATTCATTAATTTTTCGCTATACTGTAATTCTTTGATAATTTTTAAGAAATTCGCAGTAAATATAATTTATATGAACTAGTGATTTTTTTTTGGGAGCACATATACCTATACAAAAATCAATAGACTATAATATTGCCTAAATATTGCAATTATTTTTCACTGTACATTGCAGGCCCCCTCCCACAGGAGCAAAAATGTATGCTCAATCTGAGAAAAAAAATGTTTTGAAGCCTATGATAATAATAATAAATAAATATTATTATCTCTTGGTAACAGATTAACTCGTTCATTTCTATATTATAAATAACCATATATTCTCAATTATAATATTTTAATTGGTAAATTAATTAATGTAATATTTCGAAGACAATAATTATAAAGATTATAAAATCTTTTGTACTCCAAAATTCTATATTTAACGTTCCCTACGTTTTAGAGACTAAAAATTACCCACCATAAGGTTGTTAAAAAAATTGATTAATTTGTGTCTTTCAATCTCACAAAACTGACCAACAAATTTGTCGAATTGTGAACAAGTTTAGAAAAAATTCGATTGATCGAATTATTATTTAAGCTTCAAATCTATTATCGAATTTTGTTACAGAAAGTGATGGCTTTTAACTCTCTCTTAGTATACATTGCGAAATTTATTGAAATTGGATTCATCACTAAACGCAACTATCAATAAATAAAAAGTAAATATCATCTCCTTCCTAAATTGCTTTCTTATAATCAACTCTGGAAACTAACAAGAAAACGTTCGACAAATAATTGTTCTATTTCAAGAAATTCGTGGCAAATCATACTCTCAAGGAAAGGAAGGAAGAGACCAAAAAGAACCCTTAATTTGTTTTAATCAATGGCGTAGCTACACAAGAGTAGTTGGAGCTATCTGCTCCAGGGGTACGAATTATAAGGACGCAAGAAGTTCGAAATATAATAAAGTAATATAGTACATCGGATAGTCCCACTAAATAATTCAGTTTGAAATTTTCCAAATTTTTTTTTTTAAGTTTTAAAAAGTTAAAAAACAGAAATAAAATTTTGTTTGGAACCGAACCTTAGTTCTTTGAGAAAGTTTAGTTAGTTCCTTGATTAATTAGGTTTCAAATAGTCCCGCAAATCGGTGAAATTATTCGAGCTATTGCTGTAGAGTATTAGTAATTTTTTTTTTTTTTTTTTTATTAATTTTCTTTGAATTAGTCAATAATTTTCTTCAAATATTTAAAATCCAGTGATGATTCGTTTCTATGGGAGGAACTGTGTTTATGAATTTTTTAAAGGGACTATATTGTCTGGCATTAATTGGCATTAAGTGGGATTCTTGAAGTGAAAAACAAATTGGATTTTTTTTTTCAAATGAAAAGATAAATTCAGCCTTAGACCAAGGGTTAAATTTTTCACTTTATTCATAAAAATAATAAATTATGACTTTCAAAAATCCTGTTTCTTGGGGCCACCTTTCACCAGTCTTACGTACTTCTGAATAAAATATTTTTCGGGTTATTCCACTTTTTGGAATTGAAAAAAAAATCGATCAAATTAATTTTCTCTACACCTTCTGATTTTTTTTTTTTATAAAATTTGCATATTTTTTTTATACAGTTAACCAACCTTGAACTAATTAATGAAGGTGGATCACTATTAATTTCATTTTTTTAACAAAAAAAAAAAATAATAATTTTTTAGATTAAATTTATAATTCAATTAAGAAATGAAGCATGAAGATAAGAGCTTAAATGTTGTTTAAATTTTATTAACGAGACTTTTTCTAACACCTGGACCTGGGATTGATGAAGGTTAAATTGAATAAACTGGAGAGAAAAAAAAAACTTTTAAATGTTAATTGTTTTATATAAATTTAAAAAAATAGCTCATCAATTTTTTTCATTCATATTATAAATTTAATCTTTTTAATGAGTATTTAATTTTCATTATTTTAGTAAAGAGAAAAGTTACTCCCTTGAGATCCAATTTATTAATTTATTATCAAGTGTTTGGAATTTAATCAATAATAAATTATTATTTAAATCATTAATAAATACTCTAAAACAGAATAATTTAAAATGTTAAAATCATTTGTGTTCATGGGCGTAACTAGGGAATTTGGCTGGGGGGCATTATGCTTTAAATACTGATAATATATTTTACTGAATTACTTTTTCAATTTTTTTTTTTTTTTGATTTTCTCAAAATTGCGTTATAAACGATTTTGATTAAAATTCATAAATTAAAATAAAGCAAAAGTATTTCTGTTAGTCGAATTGAGAAATAGAGTATTTATTATTTATTTACTCGATTCATTGATCCATATAACTTGTCATTGGTTTTTATTTATTTTTAATAATAAATATTATAATATTACGCTTTTGACATTCTTATTTTTTCGATTGTATTTTTTTATTAAATATGCGGTCAAGTTATTTTTCCACGATTTTTTTATTTCTTTTACAAAGACGCTTTCCCTAGTAAGCGATTTGTAAGAGACAAGGTCTTTGGTTCGTTTCCAGGGAAGGGTCTTTCGACATCCATCCATTCAGCTCAGCACACTCACACGCACTCACTCACATCAAGCACATGCACATGTATCTACTTGCCACTCTATTCATCGAATTATTTGCCTTTCCTGGATCAATAAGTTAATATTCATAAGCCCCATCTCCCTAACTTTTTTTTTTTTTGCGAAGCTCTTGTGGAAAAAAAATTTTATTCTTGAATTATCTGTCTATTGACTCGGCTTGGCTAATTTTATTATCTCATAAAGGTAGCTGTGAAATCAGATTATCCAATCAGAGTGAGTGAGAAAGAGAAAACAAATATATTCCTAATTTATACGTAGCTTATATTTCTCAAAGTAAATTTTTAATTTTTTCTTATTCAGTTATTAACACACATCTCTGAAAAATCTATTGACCTGTGGATCGATTCCCATCTAACAGATTTGTGAGTGAGCTATATTTTTTTTAAATCATTTTATATTATATCTTATATAATTAATCTTTCGCTTATTTTGTATTTAATTAGTGGGGTAGTTTAACAGAAATCTTTGCCGGGACCAAAGATTTAGTAAGATGCCACAATTCAATCAAAATTTCATAGAGGAATTAATGAGAGAAGAAGAAAAAATAAGAATATCAATTAGACCTACTTTTGTTATTAGTATCCCCCTCCCCCAGGCATTATCATAGTTCCTCTTGTGTTAGAGGTGTTAGGGTTTGCAACCTGCGACAATTAATATAAATAGGGTCTAAATGCCGAAAAAGACCTTTAACGAAAGGAAATTTAAATAAGTTTTGGTGATGGAGTTAGAAGAAATAACAAGACTTTTGGGATTTTTATTCAAATTAACGCCCCCCCATGGCAGTCAAGCAATGCTAAGCACGGCGAAAAGTTGGGCAGGGGTGGCCCCGAGAAACTAGTGTGTGGCACGTTTTCCGGTTACTATTGGTATAATATAATTTAATATATTAATGTATAAATACAATAAAATGCAAATGAATTCATAGGCCGAGAGAGGAAAAACGCCTTCACGGCTGACGTTTCGGTTCAAAGTATAGGCCACTCTAGAACTTCACAGATTTGTTAAAAAAAAACATAAATTTACGGAGAAACCCAGACAGTCTTTTTAAATGATTTTGTTATCAAATGGTATAAATAAATATGCGTGGACCCCAATATATAACTTATCATAATTAATAAGCTTATAAGTATCGTTCAAAGTCTAAGATGCCGACAGTGACGGACTAAGGCAAAAGCGGGCCCTACAACATTGTAATTAACGAATTTATTTTCGAAACCAAACTTTTTCCGCCTTGAGGAGAATTTTTAAATCATTTTTTTTAGAGACACGAAATTTTTGCCGCCGTGTGAAAAAAATTTCTTTTGCACAACAAATTTGTTCCGCGTAATGGGAAATTTTTTCCTCTAAAATTACGGGCCCTAGGCACGTGCCCAGGTTGCCTAGGCCTTAGTCCGCCCCTGGATGCAGAAAAAACTTCAAAAAACAAAAAATTAATAAATTTCTGTCGGACCATTTGATATCGAGCGAGATCAGCGGCGTAACTAGCCTTTGAGGGCGGAGGGGGCGAAGCTCAACTGGGGCGCCGTTTATCGTTCGCCCTTTTTTTTTTTTTTTAGTATTCGAATCTCGTTCGATCTTTTTTTTGTAATTTTTCTCTTTTTTTTATCCGGATTTGATATAAAATGAATTTATTATAAAATTTGAAAAGAAAAAAATCGGGAGATTTTGGGAAAAAGCCGGTAAGTCGGATGCGCGAGGGGCACCAAAAGTGTGATGCTCCTGGGCGGGGGGGGGGCGGGAGCCCTCCTTCGCCCCCACCTGGATAAGCTACAGAGCGAGATCCTTATAATTTATTTTTTTCAAATAGGTCTACAGTAAATGATGATTTATAATAATTAGCTAAAAATTATAAATACTTGCAAAGAAACTTGAGGGCCAAAATTTATAAATATTTTATTACATAACAAGCCAATGAAAATAGTATTACTTATCAGTTGTGTTTGATTAGTATTATCTCATAAGAATTTTTTTTTATATTCAAATAAATTATCAGTCAATTAATTATTTACATCATATTGGATTCAGAGAGCGAGAGAGTCTATTGTCTATTACATTTTTATAGTGTTTTATAAGATTTTTTATTTTTAACACGCAGCTATGGATGTAGGAATGAGGTAATATTTTTCAACTCATTATATTTATAATAATCATTTAAAAAAAATCGAAAAATAATTCCTTGCATAAGCGACTAATAATTAATTAAATTGAATAATGTTTAAAATGTTTATAAACATTTCTCATATTGGTCAATGCTTAATTTCACATAAAAATATTGTTATAAATTAAATTGATAAAATGAGTTAATTCAGATAGATGTGAGTTGATGAAAACGGGATAGATTTAGGTGTTAAGCCAGTAATAAAAAGATTTTTTTTTTGGGAAGTTTAGTTGTCATCATCAGCTTTGTAAATAATTTCTGTTGTGGTGAAACGACGTAGAGATTTTTCCAAAATGTTTAAACGTTCGATAGGATGTCCATATTTTACCCCGGGCCAATGCGGGACAGACATACCCCCCTACAAAGATTTTTTTTTTAAACAAAAATGTATTATATGCAAAGTATGTAAATTTTCTGTGAATATATTCCTCTCAAGATATTTTTCAAGCAATTTTTGGTTGCGGTACGAATAAAAAAAAACCTGAATTTATTTTCTAGAAATTTGCAAGATCGAGTGAAAAAAAAACCAAATTAATATCTCATCTAGGTCAAAGGTTATTCAAGAATTTGTAAAATTCAAATTAAAAAAACTTTTTTTCCCAAAATGGGGATTTGGAGTGTAAATAAAGCTTACGTAACAAAGGTTGTCATACTAAATAATAAACGTAGGATGGCATCTATATTGTCTGATGAGAATCATAGTGGCGAAAGTTTGAAAATTCAATTTTTGAGTTAAGCCTATCAAACGTTAAAACGTCTTTTTTTTGAGTGCCAAAGTGGCGAAAATATATTTCCCCTCTTTGCTATTGATTCTGTCCTATTCATAGGGAATTTAAATTCCTTATAAAAAAAAATCTTTTTTGTTCGACTTCCGGGGGCACTCTATCATTTGTTGGCTATATGATTTAATAAATAGATCTATTAAATTGTAAGAAGAATTTTTTTATTAGAAGTTTAACTCCTGACTCTATCCTCAACTATCATTGTTATAAATTAAGTAAAAGTGTGAATAAGTAAAATTTTATTTACGGGAGTGGATCAAAAACACAAAAGTTTAGTGGATTCTCTTTCAATTTCATTAATAACGAAATGAAAATAATTAAGATTTAACAATAGGTGAGGGAGCGGGCAGCCAGGAAGTAACCCTCTACGAAATGAAACTCAATGGTAGTAGTCCACTACTCTTAAGTTTCATTTCGTTCCCTCACCTATTGTTGAAGTACAACAGCCACTTCACAAAATAACAAAGTGTCATAATTAAGATTGAAAAAAAAAAGATTAAACACTAGACTCAGGGAAAGAGATGAATTAAGTTTCTAGTACAGGTATGTAAAGACCTCTTAGAAGCAAAAACGTGAGTAGTGTAATTTAACGACTTGGAAAAGAGAAATATCAGTCTTAGTTTCTATGAAGGGATGATTCCGTTTTTCTTTATCAATTGTTTCTCAAGTATTTTTGTAAGTTGGTATAAAAAATCAAAACAGTTTTTTTTATCATGTCAAAATTTTCCGCAATAAAGAAATTAATATAAGAGAAATTACAAACAGAAAATTAACTTTTTAACTCTTGATACATATTTCGAAAGAAAGTGATTTTACTCCTGAAGATGAAACAAGAGTGTCAAAATAAGTATCAAGTGTTAAAAAGTTAATTTTCAATTAATTATTGAAACTTATGTTAGTAATTTCTCCTAAATATATAATTTTTTAACTACCTTAAAATTATAAAAAAAAAAAATTTTTTATCTTTAAAATTCCAAATTAAAAAAATCTCTTTCTTGAAATATTTACCCTGAGAGGACCCGGGCTATTTGAGCTTCAAACTTAAAATTCCAATAATAAAAAAAATAATAATATCGGGGTTTAGCTGTGGAGACAGAACAAGGAAAGCTGATGTGGGAACTTTTTATTTAAGGTCTTTTTCGGCATGGAAGACCATTTCTATCTATCGTCTCTATTTATTTCAATTGGTAGCCAATTCAATTGAAATAAATTTTTGTCGCATGAGATGTAATGCGAACCCCTAACCTCTAGCACGAGAGCGTATGATCTTTAATTGACAATTTTGCATCAATCAAGTCAATGAGAGCTGATATGAAAAAAAAAAACTTGTAGGCTCGTGTAGTGTTTTAAATAAAATTTCAATCAATACCCGCATTTTGATTTTTTTTCTATCATTCTGATATTAGATCTCTAGTAAATATTTGTTGATAATCAATATGTGAATTAATTTAAATATTAAATACCAATTTTTTTTCTTAATAAATAAATAATGCGTAAAAAATGTCAATTTGATTTATTTTATTAATATTTCAAGGTTCATTTAAATTTTTTAAATGAATTTAATATTTAAAATTTTGTTGATTTGTATGTAGCTATATTAGAATGAAATGATATTAATAAGATTGTTTTTTTTTTCAGTAATACAATGGAGTCTGGAGACTTTAAGGATTTTGCCAAATCGATGGTCGATTATATCGCCAATTATTTGGAAAACATCCGAGACAGGTAAGAAATAATTTTTCTTTAATATTTTTTAGCCAATAAATGAAAAAAAAAATATTTTTTTGCTGGAAGCAATTTTGACCATCTCGATAGAATTAGAGCAATTAATCGATTCATTAGAGTATACGATATCACTTATGTATTTCGTGAATACAATGCTCTTTTTATCTCTATATATGTTAATATATAAGTATAGAGAGGAAGTATTGGATTCATGTCAAAAATTCGATGTCGAGATTTTTTTTTTTTATTAAAAAACACTTTTTTCTCATTCACTCTCACATTCACACAGTCTTTTCGGCAACTTAGGCCATTTAAGACTTTTACGATAACCGTTATTTAATAATATATATTTATCTGGGGTCCAGGCATTCTGGATTTGGATATCAAATGGCTTAAATAAAATCATCGGACTGCCTGGGGTCCGAACCTGCGATGTTTGGTATACGAGGTTAGCACGCTAACCCTACACCAAGCCCCGAGGGCATGTTGAGATTTTGATGGATATACACGTTTTGAGGTCCCCTGAATCCAAAAAAAAAAAGTTTGCTATCCAAATGCCTTAAATAAAATCATCGGACTGCCTGGGGTCCGAACCCGCGACGTTCGGTATACGAGGTTAGCACTTTAACTCCTACACCAAGCCCCGAGGGCATTTTTTCATACTTATAAATTATACTTCTTGAAATTCGAATGTACACTGTACCTTAGTGTCCGAAACTAAATATATGTCGACACAAAAAATCAGGTGTGACAAGCACAGAACACAACTTTCGATTACCGATGGTAAGAGTAAGTTGTGTGCTGTGCGACCAGTCACACCTGATTTTTTACCCATTGTACTTATCTACTAAAACTTTAAATTCGTTTTTTAGTGATTGTGCTAAAGATAAAAAATTTTGTGTGGTACTGGATCTAATAATATGGAGCGAAGCAAGAATTACAAGTTGCATTATAGACTAACAAAGTAAATTATTAAAAAGGGACTTACATAAATTCAAGCCAGTTATCCAGAGCCTTGAAGCTTTGAAGTAAAAAAGGGGATTCATCCTAATTAATTGGTGATGTCAACGTCATCCCAAGGGTGAAGAAGAATCTGGAAAAAAATAGATACAATCAATTATTTTAATTTATGGGGCGTAGTTAAGAATTTTTCATTAATTTTTTGTTAAAATAAATTGACAAGAAATATAGTCTAAATTTATATTCAAATTATTTTTTAAGAGAAAATTTCATTTTTTGCTAATATAGTGGTTATTAAAAATAAGAGAAAGTAAAAATCATTGTTTAATAAAATAGTAATTTTTTAATCATATAAGAAATAATTGATATCAAAAAGCATATCAATTAAATTGTCTTTACTTCCTGTCTTACCAAATGATTTTACTATCTTTATCAGATATAAATAAAACTTGATATAAAATACGTAAAGATGATTATTGATAAGTTTTAATATGATAAAGAAATTAAAATAAGAATTAATTTGTTAATTCAAGTTTAAAGTTTTCTTTTGAAATTTTTATTTAATTAGCTACAGTATATTCATCAACAAGCTCAAAACCTAAAGCGGCCACTTTTCTAATATCTATTTTACAGTGGCGTAGCGAGAGGGGGGCAAGGGGGGGTCATCATGCCCCGGGCGCTACTCACAAAGGGGCGCCAAACAAATTCGCAAAGCAAAAAATAATTTTAATGTCGGGGGAAAAAATTAAAAAAATTTTCCGCGTGAAAAATACCGCAAAACTTAGCCTCCCTAAAAAAAAAAAGGTAAAATGATTTTAACAGCAGGGCAAAAAATTTTCCGCAGGCAAGAAAATTTTTGAGTTCGGGCCCTCCCAAAAAAATTTCTATATACGCCCCTGTATAATGTTATGGTTTTCGAATGCGGGGGGGGGGGGGGCGCTAAAAAGATATTGTGCCCCGGGCGCGAGTTAAGCTCACTACGCCACTGCTATTTTATTATTTTATTAAATGCCACAAGCTAACGGAAGATAGGGGATGCGTCACTTGTAGATTTTATCTTTTCAAAGATGGCGTGAATTTTTCAGTTTTTTATTTATATTTTTTATGTTTTATTTTTATTTCAAGTTTGGAAGACAGCTCTCGCCCCTTGTCCCCCTTAGATACGCCCATGGCTATAATTATTATAAATTATCTTTTTAAATTCTCTTATCTCTATATATGATAATATCAATATATAGGCCTATAGAGAAAGTATTGGATTCATGTCACACCAGATTTTTTGTGTCAACATAAATTTACTTCCCGACAGCACGGTACATTCGAATTTCAGGAAGTAAAATTTATAAGCATGGGGCCCTCGGGGCTTGGTGTAAGGGTTAGAGTGCTAACCTCGTATACCGAACGTCGCGGGTTCGGACCCCAGGCAGTCCGATGATTTTATTTAAGGCATTTGGATACCAAATGGCTTAAATAAGAATGCCTGGACCCCAAATAATATATATTCATAACGGTTATCGTTTAAAGTCTTAAATGGCCTAAGTTGCCGAAAAGACTGTATGAATGTGTGGGTGCATGTGAGTGTGAATGAGAAAAAAGTGTGAATGTTTAAAAAAAAAAAAAAAAAAAAAAAAAAAATAAGCATGGGAAAATATTTATATTTTGTTACCATGGCAACCATTTATCCTATCTTCCCTATGAAGTACAAGAGTAAAATGTGCTTCAAAAGATTTTAAGGGCAAAATGAGAATATACATTTTAAAGAGCATCTAAAAAATAATTGATTTATGAATTTTAATCAAAATCGTTGGAGCGAATTTTCAGAAAATCGAAAAAAACTGAAAAAGTGCATCAGTAAAGTACTAGTACTCTTTGGCTGATTTTGATTAAAAGCTTAATTTCACGCTCCAGGGGTGTGTCTAACTTAAATATAAAATTTCAACCTCCTAGCTCAATTCCTTCAATCTTTAAATACAGACAGACAGACCATGTCGCGAAAACCACTTTTTTTAGATTCAGGGGACCTCAAAACGTGTATATCCATCAAAATCTCGACATCGAATTTTTGACATGAATCCAATAGTCTACTTTCTCTCTATATATATTAACATATATAGAGGTAAGTAAAAAGCCCTAGGGATTAGTGTAGGGGTTAGCGTGCTAGCCTCGTATACCAAGAGTCGCGGGTTCGGACCTCAGGCAGTCCGATGATTTTATTTAAGCAATTTGGATACCAAATGGCTTAAATAGAAAATGCCTGAACCCTCAATAGATATTATAAATAACAACCGTATCGTAAAAGTCTTGACCTGAGAGGCCGGAAATACTGTGTGAATGTCACTGGTGTAATGGCAAAACTTTCAATGTGGGAACGCTAAATACATGACTTCATAAAAGTGTGTGTTAAAAAAAAATAAAAAAACACTTCTTGAATTCTAAAGTACCGTACTATCGTAAACTATTGATAAATATATGTCGACACAAAAAAATCTGGTGCGACAAGTCACTCCAGATTTTGTAGTTTTAAAATTAGAAGACGGTATATAATTTGAAAGTCAAAATTTTCACAGTTATTATTAAATAGCCTAAATATTTTTGATTTTGAATAAACTTGGTGTATTTGTAAAAAAGTTCAGTATATAGAACGTTAGATGCAAAATACTTTGAGATTTTATCTAAAATTCATAACTGAAGAAGGTATCCGAATAAATAGCGGAAACGTTGTATATTATACATATAAATTACAAATTACCCGAAATTAAGAATTTTTATTTACCAGTGGCGTAGCGAGGATGGGCAAGGAGGGTCATCATGCCCCGGGCGCAACTCCCAAAGGGGCGCCAAATGGTCCGCAAAACAAAAAATAATTTTAATGTCCGGGAGAAAAAGTTGTGATGAATAGTCCCGCAAAAAAATTTTTCTGCAGGAAGGGGAAAAAATCCGCAAAATTAGCCTCCCTAAAAAAAAGGTAAAATGATTTTAGCAAATTTTTGAGTTCGCCCCCCCCCCCGGAAAAAATTTCTATATACGCCTCTGTATAAATATATTGTTTTCAAATGGGGGGGGGGGGCGCTAAAAGGTATTGTGCCCCGGGCACGAGTTAAGCTCGCTACGCCACTGTTATTTACTAATATGGCATATTTAAAATTGCACATGTCCAGAAAAAATACCTGGTTAGGATATATATATTTATATTCAAGGATATACAAAATTCCCCAAAAAGAGGGCTCAATTTGAAATTAAAAATAATAAATAAATTTTATTTATATTAAAAAATATAAAAAATAAAGTTAAAACAAAAAAATTAAGAGAGCGACATCTCTCAGGCACCGGAGGGATTCGAACCCTCGATCTCCTGTTTACTAGACAGGCGCTTTAACCAACTAAGCCACGGCGCCGACATTCAAACTCCTCTCAATTGCCGGCTTTGAATGGCCCCCTCACTGTTTAAAGTTTAGTTGGAGTTAATTTCGCTTAGATAAAGATAACTTATCAAATTACTCAATGCAAATGTTTAATTTATACATTAAAAATTAGTAAAATATGAAATAACGATTAGTAAAGTGTAAAAATAATTTGGATTCTATTAATTTGTTCATAATGGACTCTAAAATAAACTTGTTTTACATGTACTAAAATGAAATTTTGTATGATTGGATTTAATAATTAATGTGAAAAAGAATTAAGAAACGATTTTATGTATTTATGATTCTAATTAACGAATATTTGGGGTCCGGAGTTCCAAATCATAGACGCAACCCTTAGCGACGCCATGGACACACAAGTGCACAAGAAAATAGTTATTAAAAGGATTAATTGGGAAAATATTCATAAGATCTAAATTTTCAAATATGAGTTATATTTATTTATATTCAAAAGAAATATTTTTTGAGATCTTTAACAAAGAGACTCTTAGAAATTATTTATTCGTTTTATTTTTCGGTCACCATTTACCTGAAAAAATAGGTGACGATAAAAGACGTAAGTCGCGTACCGGTATATGTATTTATATTAAATGGAAGCCAAATAAAAATAAAGAAATTTGTTTCATGTTCCTTGGATTAAAAAGTTATTCTTCTCAAAGCAAGGGTGAATATAGAATTTTTTCAGGGGGGCTATATATTTTTAATTACCCCCCCCCCCCATACACAAAATTATTTTTAAAATACCGAATATACCTGAGCCCTGAAGGGACAGGACTCTCTCAAAGGCCAATTTTCATAAATTTTTTTTTTTTTTAATCCATATTTTTTTTTTACCTCTCTCAAGGACCAATTTTCATAAAATTTTTTCTTAATCAAAATTTTTCCGTTTTTACCTCTGCCCTAAGGGGTCCGGCCCTCTCAAAGATAAAAGATTTATTTAAAAAAATGCTTATATATATTAATATAGCCTACTTAATTTTTTTTATTTCTTTTATTTATGCAACGCACTTTTTCAAACAAAAATATAGAAATTGGCCATATACCCAGATAGAGATTTGAAAAATTTCGGGGGAGGGGGGCCCTCGCCCCCCCCTTCTCCCTTATATACTTCCCTGTCACCAAGGAATGAATTTTTTTTTTTTTTTTGTTTAAGGTGGTGTTTCAGGGCCGTAGCCAAGAGGGGAAAATTGGGGTTCAAACCCCAACCCCCTCCGAAATCACGAAAAGTTATAAATAAAGAGAAATATATAGAGAGAAACATGGTGTTAAAATTTTAAATGCTGTTAGAAATTATAAAAAAAAAATTTATATTATTTATTTAAAAGTGAATAATTTCGGAGTGGGGAATTACCTCCCGGATCATCCAAACCTTCCCCCCCCCCCCCCAAAAAAAAAAAAAATTCTGGTTATAGCCCTGTGTAATTCTTGTATCTTAGACCCCATCCCTATTTAATTTAATTGATAAATAACCAATTAATTTGGAAAATATTTTAACCATTTGCGATGGGAAGTGAATTTTGACCTCTAGCACAAAAGTTGAGTACTCTCGATATTGCTACGGTTCACGGCCTCAATTTCAAACCGAAATTACAAAAAGATTTTTCTAATCCACAGTTGGAGACACGGAGAAGATCCGCCACCCTCGAGAGCTTTAGGAATAAACCCTTCCAAGTGATTTAAAATAAAAAAAATTGGTATATCTCTTCGCACAGCACACAACTTTCTCCTTCTTTCATTAATCGAAGATTGTGTTCTGTGCTTGTGCCACCAGATTTTTTGGGACATATGTAAACATCAGTGGCGTATATAAGGGGGGGGCCGAGGGCCCCCCCCCCGAAATTTCCCAAACACATATACATATATAGGGATATACAGACATCAGGGCAACAAATTTTTCCGCAGGATGGAAAACTTTGGTTCCGCAAAAGAAAAATGTTCCGCAAAAAATTTCGTGTGAAAAAAAATTTAGTTTCTTAAAAAAAATTTTCCGCAGAAAAATTTTTGAGTTCGGGCCCCCCCCCCGAAAAAATTTCTATATACGCCCCTGATATACATAGAAAAAATATTTGTATTTATTTTAGAAGTTTTATGATAGTACCAATATTTATGCACTGGTAGTATTTTATTAAAATATTCGGAAATGTTTTAGAGAGGTGTTGCCTATGAATTGAATACGAAGTATCTACTTGTCCGAACAAGCTTTGGCCGGGCTTGTTATTCTATTACTATATAAAAATATAATATAGAATGAAAACTCAGTAATTACACAAATAATTTTATCAAAAGGAAAAATGTATTTTGACCAACACAGCCAGTAAATAGTAAAATTAGTTTGTAAGAGAGTAGAGGGAATAAATTATGTAAGGAGAGGAGAGAATCGGTGAGAGAGAGAGGATAGTGTTATTTATTTATATTCTTTGTAAGAAAAAATGAAACTGTTGGTTTGGCTAATCAATCGAATGATGGATAATATTTTTATATATAAATGTAAAATATTAATTATAAAATATATTTCAATTTACTTAATTATCTTATATTATTTAAATTTATTCAACAATTTAAAAATAAAATGTAAAATACCTTGAAAACTAAGTAGGAAAGCTCCGCGAACAATACCGTGCCTACAGGTGGACGCCATGTTGGATAAATATTATAATATAAACGACACGGACCTGATGTGAACTCTAGAAGGCCAAGATGGCAACTGAGGGAGCTGGTGTCGTGAATAGGGCTCTTTGGAAGATAGCTAGGCCAAGTTGTCCAATCTTAATAGGTGTATCAGAATTTCAGCTGCGAATCGAATCTAAGCATATAAGATTGGAGTGATGACGTATTAATCAAACCCCCCCCCCCACCCACTCCACCTCACAAAGGCTCTGAAGCGATCATTGAAAAATTACCCACTTCGACTTTTGATTCAACGTGAAAGGAGCACGTCAGGTTTAATCGAAGCTTCATTATAATTAAAATAAGTTAATATTAATAATATTTAATTGTTTTTATTCATTTATTGAACATTTTAAAAGAAAAAAAACTTTGGTGTGACTGATCGCACAGCACACAACTTTACCATTCCTTCGGCAATTGAAAGTTGTGTTCTGTGCTTGTCACACCGACATACTCTCTCTATATATATTCCATGTATATAGATAAGAGAAAGTAATAATTTTTATACATTTCTAATTAAATGATTTAAACAAACATTAGCAAAAAATGATATATTAAAATTATTGACTTCCGATTCAATGATATGTTCTTGCCTACAGTTTTAATCTCAGAATGGTTTTTCAATTTGGTAATTGATAATGTTAATGAACCTTTTAGACCGGTCCTTCCTTCAGTTCAACCGGGATATTTACGACCTTTAATTCCGGAACAAGCTCCAGAGAAGCCAGATAAATGGGAAGATGTGATGACTGATGTTGAACGAGTAATTATGCCCGGGGTAAGTTTAAAAAATAATAATGATATGTAAAACAATTTTCCGACGAATTTAAACGGTGACGATGTGAAAGGTGATTCAGAAAAACAGAATCTACACAAGAGAGTCAGCCAGTAGGCTACTTGACTTTCACTCTTGTGAATTTTCTGTAAAAGAATTTTAATTTAATCAAATTATTCGAATTAACATGATTGAAATTTCGTTAAAAGATTTGAATCAGATCCCTGTTTGAAAATTCAAATAAAATATTCTCCAATGATCTTTATAGTTTGTTTTTCTTTTTGTAGGGGTCTTACTTCAATTATAATTTTTCTTATTTTTGTTGGAATTTCGAATTGATATTTGCAATATTTTTTTCGGCTTGGTGGAAGGTGTGCCCTTTTTAATGAATATATCGACGTTCTAATTAGTAAAGTGACTAACTCCATTTTTGTTTATTTTTCAGGAGAGTCAAAAAACATTTCATTGTCATTGTTAGAGCCACTGTTGAACACTTTTCGAACTGAAAAATTTGAATTTCGCTCTTGCTCAGTTCAGGGCATAAGGAGAATGATATTTTTCAACAGAAAATACAAAAAATGATTTTCGAAAAAAAGTGGAGTTAGACACTTTTCTACTGAGAGCGTCGATATGCAGTGGGGGATTTACTAATTGCCGGAGAATGTGCAATATCTGCCACTGCGAGTGGCGGTCACGTAATTTTGTTAAGGGGAGGGGCTCCACATTTTGGTGTAGGAAAGAGAGAGAAGAGAGGTAGTGACGCATTCAAAAAGAGTAGGCTAAGTGAGGTAATAATGATTTATAAAATTTTAGTTCGGGATTCAAATTAACACTCTTTTAAAATTTATTCATTGGCGGGAAGGGGAACAATCCAATTAACCCTCCCCGAAAAATTTTTCTACCCACGTCTTGGTGCTTTTAATATCTCTACTGTCCTATTCATATTTTCTTAAAATAGAAGAAAGAATAATTGAGAGCAGTGGCGTAACGTATTTTAGCTGGGCCCCGCCGCAACCTCTTTTTCGGGCCCCATTCAGGGCCGAAAAAGAAATTTTTGCCGCCCTGCGGAAAATTTTTTTTTCCTTGAAAATTATCTTTTTTTGGGGAAAGAAAATTTTTGCCTCTCTTCGCTTACTTTTTCGCCCTCTTGTGAAAATCATTCTACCTTTTTTTGGGGGAACCCCGTCCGGGACCCCACACCGCGGGGTTTGCGGAGATGAACGTTACGCCACTGATTGAGAGTGATTCTTTTTATATCCGCCAATGAGCCACAGAAAATCCAAAAAATAACAAAATATTTTTATAATGCTAATTAAATAACCTTCTTGACAAACCTTTATAAATTTCTTTTTTTTTTTTTGCAAATAGGTAACTCATTGGCATTCGCCGCGATTTCACGCCTATTTCCCAACAGCCAACTCGTATCCAGCGATTGTCGCAGATATGTTAAGTGGAGCTATTGCATGTATCGGATTTACATGGGTGAGTTTGTGGAAAAACCTTCATATTCTCTTGAGAAGTTGACCTATTCATTTTTATTCTAAACTTTTTTTTTAGACTTTAGCATTTATATTTATAATAAACTTTTATTTGATGAGTTTAAAGAGTTGAGAAATGCGTGCTTTAATAAAGCCGAGGAAATTAGAATAAAATACGAAATTAATTTAATTTTACTTTCTCTTAGCCTATATATGAAATATATAGAGAGAGAAAGTATTGCGATCATGTCAAAAATTCGATGTCGAGATTTTGATGGATATACATGTTTTGAGGTCCCCTGAGTCCAAAAAAGTGGGTCCCGCAAATTGGTCTGTGCGTGTGTGCGTGTGTGCGTGTGTGTGGACAGATTTTTAGCATGAAGGAATTGAGCTACCGGATTGAAATTGTATATTTAACTTAGGTACCTTCCCACACGCTCAAAATAAGCTTTTGAACAAAATCGGCCAAAAAGTACTAGTACTTTACTGATGTACTTTTTCAGTTTTTTTTTCGATTTTCTCAAAATTCCCTCCAAGGATTTTTTTTAAAATTCATAAATGGGAACTATTTTTTAGATGCTCTTTAAAATGTATATTCTCATTTTGCCGTTGAAATCTTCTGAAGACCACTTTACTCTTGTTCTTCATAGGAAAGATAGAAATGGTTGCCATGGTAACGGAATTTAAATCTTTTTCTTTTTTATTAGATTAAAAATCAATTATTATTTAAATTCCCATTTATTTTAAATTTATTTGTGTCTTTAATTGTTTCAAAGAAAACATATATGTCTCTCTCTCACTTGCAAACATTATCGTCTCTCTCTACTCTTTTTAAATTCCCTTTCCACCTCATCTTCGCATAGGAACAATGTTAATTTCCTATAGGGATTTGTATGTTAATTTCGATTCAAAAGGGGGTCCCCTTTGGAACTTTTTAGGCATTTAAAATTTTTTTTTCCAATTCTTATGAAATTTTGTATTTATTTACGATTCTATATTGTGTATAAAATGTCCAAATATGAGATTAAAATTTTGACAAATAACCATAGTTTATTTGAAGCAGTCAACAATTAAAATGCAAGTTTGAAACTAAGGTGCTATCGGAAACTAAATATATCTCGACACAAAAAATCTGGTGTGACCAGCACAGTGCGCAACTTCTCTTACCGAAGGGTAAGAGAAAGTTGTGTGCTGTGCGCCAGTCACACCAGATTTTTATTTGTCCTTTGGGAGCAGTAATCGAAATTTAAAAAGAATAAAAAAGTTTTGTTAAACGAGTAAAAAAAAATAATAAACAAAGTATAAAAATATTGAATAGTATACTATTATTTAGAATCTTAAAACTCTTCACTGCTAATTAGAAAAATAATTAATTCGACAAATTTTTTTAATCTAGATTGCGAGTCCTGCATGCACGGAACTGGAAGTAGTAATGTTGGATTGGTTAGGGCAGATGCTCGATTTGCCTAAAGAGTTCTTGGCCAGCAGCGGAGGCAAAGGCGGCGGAGTCATTCAGGTACATAAAAATTTTATATGCTTATTATTTTGAATTCTTTCTCGTACCCTATATATGAAATATATAGGAGAGAAAGTATTGCGATCATGTCAAAAATTCGATGTCGAGATTTTTGATGGATATACATGTTTTGAGGTCCCCTGAGTCAAAAAGTGGGTCCCGCAAATTGGTCTGTGCGTGTGTGCGTGTGTGTGCTGTGTGCTGTATGTGTGGAACCAGTTTTTTAGCATGAAGGAATTGAGCTACCGGGTTGAAATTGTATATTTAACTTAGGTACCTTCCCGCACAGACGCTCAAAAATAAGCTTTTGAACAAAATCGGCCAAAAAGTACTAGTACTTTACTGATGTACTTTTTCAGTTTTTTTCGATTTTCTCAAAATTCCCTCCAAGGATTTTTTTTTAAAATTCATAAATGAACTATTTTTTAGATGCTCTTTAAAATGTATATTCTCATTTTGCCGTTGAAATCTTCTGAAGACCACTTTACTCTTGTTCTTCATAGGAAGAGATAGAAATGGTTGCCATGGTAACGGAATTTAAATCTTTTTCTTTTTATTAGATTAAAAATCAATTATTATTTAAATTCCCATTTTTTTTAAATTTATTTGTGTCTTTAATTGTTTCAAAGAAAACATATATGTCTCTCTCTCACTTGCAAACATTATCGCCTCTCTCTACTCTTTTTTAAATTCCCTTTCCACCTTATCTTCGCATAGGAACAATGTTAATTTCCTATAGGGATTTGTATGTTAATTTCGATTCAAAAGGGGTCCCCTTTGGAACTTTTTAGGCATTTAAAATTTTTTTTTCCAATTCTTATGAAATTTTGTATTTATTTACGATTCTATATTGTGTATAAAATGTCCAAATGTGAGATTAAAATTTTGACAAATAACCATAGTTTATTTGAAGCAGTCAACAATTAAAATGCAAGTTTGAAACTAAGGTGCTATGGGAAACTAAATATATCTCGACACAAAAAATCTGGTGTGGCCAGCACAGTGCGCACTTTCTCTTACCGAAGAGGGTAAGAGAAGTTGTGTGCTGTGCGCCAGTCACACCAGATTTTTATTTGTCCTTTGGGAGCAGTAATCGAAATTTAAAAAGAATAAAAAGTTTTTGTTAAACGAGTAAAAAAAAATAATAAACAAAGTATAAAAATATTGAATAGTATACTATTATTTAGAATCTTAAAACTCTTCACTGCTAATTAGAAAAATAATTAATTCGACAAATTTTTTTAATCTAGATTGCGAGTCCTGCATGCACGGAACTGGAAGTAGTAATGTTGGATTGGTTAGGGCAGATGCTCGATTTGCCTAAAGAGTTCTTGGCCAGCAGCGGAGGCAAAGGCGGCGGAGTCATTCAGGTACATAAAAATTTTATATGCTTATTATTTTGAATTTTTAAGATCGAAAAGAGAGCAAACTAAGACCAAATCCTATCTCTAACTATATGATGATTATTTATTTATTTTTTTAATTAGATTCGAAATTATGTCAAATTCCAATGACATTTTTAAATAGGAATATGAGAATGGTAGAGGAAATTAAAATTGAAAAAGTTGAATATAAAATTAATAAATAGATCAATCTGTTGAAGAGATGTGGCGCACTTTAAGGAGAATAAAAATTATTTTTTATCCCGAATTTGTACGTTAAATATTTTTAAGCTTCCGTTTTGAACCCCTCCTTTTGTTTTGGAATTTCTTCATCGGTCACCCCAAAAGAAGAATTAATTGATCAGAAGAGTTAACTCGTTAAGGCTGAACGCACCCCAAATTAGCAAAACGCTCTTGGACAAAACGTTTTGCTCAGTTCTGAAGCACACCGATTAGGCAAAATGTTTTGTCATTGAGCATTTTTGTCTAATCGGTGTGCGTTGGCATTTTTTGTTCAATGGCAGAACATTTTGTCCAATGCCAACGCACACCGATTGAGCAAAACATTTCAATGATGTCGTATCATGTCCAATTGTGTTTTGTCTTCTCGGTGTGCGTTGACCCATAGAAAAGCATTTAAAAAAAGTTTTAGGCAAAAACGTTTTGTCCGAAAATGTTTTTGCTCAATTGGTGTGCGTTCAGCCTAATTTATCTAATGTTTTATAATTTTATGACATTATTTTATTTTAAATGTAATGGATAATTGCAGACATGAAGGAAAGGGCAAATTAAATATTGAACTCTATTTCAGAAAATTTGAGACGATTATGATAACAACTTTATTCACCCATCATCACTCTATTTCTAATGAAGTAGAGGTGAGCCGAAGGGTTTACATAATTATTTGCACTCGGGTAATATTCAACTATTTAACTAAATTGATTGTATCATTTTGCCAAATCAATGCATATTGATTGCATCACCTTTGGTGATGGGCGTCGAAAGACGCTCTCTCCTCTTTGGAAGCCATACAGAGGCGTGCAATTAGACTGATAAGTGATTCTACCCTTACTGCATCCCTACAGTCACTAGATCATAGAAGAAGAGTATCTTCACTATCTCTCTTCTACAGGTATTACCATGGTCAATGCTCTGCCGAATTAAAATCAATTATCCCACCCAATGCAACATATTCACGGAACACAAGAGAGGCATCTTCCCAGCATCCCTATGCTGTTCAGATCAAGACTAACAGAACAAAACAATTTCATTCTTCCTTTGTCCCCATGACCTCCCGTGATTGGAACAAGCTCCCTGCGTCTAGCTTCCCCAAAACCTACAATCTTCAGACTTTCAAGTCTAACCTCAACAGGCATCTTCTCAGTTCCCGCAGTTGAGTTTCCCCTTTATGCTTCTCCTTTTGTTTTTATTTTCTTCCTGGCTGCATGTGACTATTTGGTCATTATAGGTCTTCGGACCTTATGCACCCATTCCAAAAAAAAATATAGCACCCTATACAACAAAGACAACAAAATGTTACATAAATACAAATAATTATGTATACCCTTTTCCATTAATTTAAAAATTAAGAGAGTGAAAATGGCGAATAAAAAAGTTGTCCGAAAGATCTCGAATTTTAAGACAAAAGATTTTCGCCATTGTTATTCCTTCATAACTGTAAAAGCCCCTAATTATTTTTATTGGACTTTGGTATACACTGCTTCAAGAACAACATTGTTTATCTAGTTTTATTTATTAAATATCTAAAGGCTCTCTGTGTGAATGATGATTTATTAATTAATTAAAGCCGAAACGTTTCATGAATTGGGAGTTCAATTTCAGAGTAACGTTCTAGCTGAGTATTTCTCAATCAAATCGCATAATTTTAAACAATAAAATGTTAATTAAATTTAATATAAAATTTTAATATGATAATTTAATTTTAGGGTACTGCCAGCGAAGCGACCCTTGTAGCTCTTTTGGGTGCCAAATCAAAGGTGATAAAACGTGTCAAAGCTCAACATCCCGAGTGGACGGAATATGATATTTTATCCAAATTAGTCGCCTACAGTTCCAGTAAGTTATTCATTTCAAAAAATTAAGCTATGGAATTTAAATAAACAAAATAATTTTGAATAGACTCCATGCACAGTGTAGAGCAGTCATGCCAGGAGTTAATGTTTTCATTTGCGTTGCGGGAAAAATATTACGGGCAACGAAAGCCGAAAAAGTTTTGGAACTATTGGCGTTCAAGTTAAATATCTAATTTATATAATAAATTTTAAAATCTAATTAGCTAAGCTGTACAAAGATATTAATTTAAATAAAATCATCTTTCTATGAAGGTCTTATAAAAGATTTTTCAATACCTACATTTGCAAACAATAAGTATTCAAGGACAGATTTGATTCCCTTCCCTTTCAAATAAACCTATTAAACATAGGTAAGATTAATAATGAAATAGAATTTCACATTTAAGTTAGACTTGACTGAAAATTCTTTTAATTAATCTACTTCGTGACCCTGACCGGATATTTTTAAATTTTTGCGCTCTTATCTAACGTAAGACTAATTCTGAATATGTCCTTGGGCCTTGGTGCAGTGGTTAGCGTGCTGGCCTTTTGTACCAAGGGTGGCGGGTTCACATCGCGTCCCATGCGACAAAAATTTATTTAAATTGTATTGGCTTCCAATCAATTTAAATAAATAGGGACGGGGTCTAAATTGCCTTCATTGCCGAAAAAGACCTTAAATGAAATAAAAAAAAAGACTTAAGAGAGGAAGATTATTCCAAGTCCCCTTCACCTTATCTACGCTGCCCCTCTAAAAACATCTCGGTTACTAAAGGGATAAATAATATTTGAAAAAAAAAAAAATGAAATACAAAATCGAATACAGTGGAGCCTCACTTAACAAGCATAATTCGTTCCAGAATCACTCGTAAAGAGAAACACTCGTTATGCGAAACAATAACATTCTCCCTATAGAGCTGCCCCCCCCCCCCATGTCTCAGACTGATGTAACATGCGCACAATCTGGGACTTCCCCTCTCCTCGTCCCTCGATATTCGAAACGTCGCTCGTTAAGCAAGTAATTCTTTTACAATTTGTTTTGCTCGTTAAGCTAATTACTCGTTATGAGAGGTGCTCGCTAAGCGAGAAATAGTAATATTATAAAAAAGTGTAAATTGATTCTTGTTATCTTTCTCGACAAAGATTCAGTCAAGAATGAAATAAATAAAAAAAATATTATCATTATTCTAGATATTAATTTTTTGGCCATCGGGGAATAAAAACAATATTAATTTTTTGGTGAATGCTAATGAGTTTTCCTATCATTTTTAATTAAAATTGTCAGGGCTAATTTTAAGCAAATCGATACAAAAAATCTAGCTTGATAGCAGACTTACGAATTATAGTGTGCAGTTAATCACTTCAAACTTTCTAAAAGAGTTTCGTGATTTTTATTCTTCCATTTGATTAAAATTTGGGCAGAGGTTTAAATAAAGAGCAACAAGTCTACAAAAGAAAAACAAAAATTTGTTTTGTGAGTAAATGACAATGAAGTTCAGGCCCTTTTGGAATATTTTTTTTGTTATTTATTCACGCAATTCGTCGAATCAGCTTCCATATATTCTTTTCTCTTTGTAATAAATATACATAGCTAATTAATAGACATGGAAATGTGAATCAACTACGTAGTGGCAATCCCCAAGGTTGACCAGAGTCTAATATAATCACCCCTTCTGATGAAATTAACACCACTCTTACATGTTAGATCATGAAGGGCGTGGCCTTTGGCTATTTCTTTGGATAAAGTAAAGTGTAGGACTATTATTAATACATGACTGACCTTCATTGCATTATAGAAAACATGAATTTATGCATTCCAATCAATTATTTAATAGAGAAAAATCTGAAATATTACTTAATATATTGTTAATAGAAATTATTTAATATTATTCAATTCAGGGAAGAATTTTTTGACTTATTATTTTGGAAATCTTAGAGCCACTGGCCTTTAGGAAGAAAAAAGGTGGCCTAAAAACAGGGGTGGTCCTGGCGAGTGTTTAAAACAAATTCATAAAATAAGAAAAAGGATAAATCATTTTAAAATAAAAGAGAATAGTATTAATTTAGCTCAAAAGACTAATCAAGTTTTAAATATGCTTGAGGAGATGCAACCAAAAGCTATCCAGGGTGCTACAGTAGGCGTGACATAAGGAAAGCGATTTAGGCCTTTAGTTTAGAAAACGAAATCACATTTAAAAAAATAATAAAATCGTAATTTTTAAAAGAATTTAAGGGGAATAGTAACTTTTGAGAACAGAGAGCGCCACAATTAAGTTCCACCCATGCGTTTTCTACTTATTGATATAAATTTCATGATATATCGAAGCTCTCCCTCAGGCCTTGGTGTAGTGGTTGGCGAGAGACAATATTAAGTCCCACTCATGCGTTTTCTACTTGTGATTATTTCATTGTTTTTAAAAAAAATATTATAAATTTTTTAATGGAAACGTTTATGGTTTAAACCTAGAAAATTTCCAATAAAGATTTTCATTTTCTTTTAAAAAAACAATGAAATAATCATAAGTAGAAAACGCATGGGTATAATATTGTCCCTCACTGTACTTTACTAGTGACCCTTCCTGGACAAGATTGCAGATTTTCCTCTTAGAAAAATTTTTACAATTCCTGAAATTATTTAAATTTGTTTTTAATTTTCTAGAACAAGCACATTCGTCGGTTGAACGTGCGGGATTGCTTGGAGGAGTTCAATTTCGCCTTTTGGATGTGGATGATGATTTTCGATTAAGAGGAGCTACCCTGGCTAAAGCTGTCGAAGAAGACATCTCTAATGGACTTATTCCATTTTATGTAAGTTATAATAAGTTTATATTATCAGAATATTCTTAGGCCGATGGGACATATTGGTTCAAGTAAACTTGACAAAAATAAAGAAAAATTATCTTTCTATAATAGATAGAGAACAACTCTAGAGAAAAACACATTGGTTCGACTCCAGGGAGCGCAATTTTTGCCCAATCAAACACTAACTCATCTCACAAATTTGTTATATTTAACACATCCCTATTTACTTCAAATGATTGGTAACCAAATCAATTGATATATATTTTTCTCGTTTCGGACGGGAAGCGAACCGGGACCCTAGGCACTAGAAGCTAATGTCTTCTCTCTGAGCCACGGGTCAATAGGACTTTGGCATAAAATCAATATTAATGAAATATTTTCTTTGACTGAAAATTGTCTATACTATTGATACTATGTAGGCAGTCAGGTCGAGAAATAAAACGCAATTTTATTTCAGAGTGTTCGTCGACGTTTCGGGATCTAATCGCCCCCCTTCCTCGGGACCTGGCTGCCTACATAGTATTAATAGTAGCCTATACATAAAATTAACATTTTTTCTATTTAAAGGAGGGAGCCCGGGTCCCTCTGCTCCTCCAACCACCTGAGACTGCTAGTAGGTCCTTTGGGTATTGCATATTATCTTTTTGCAAAACTAGGTAAAATATTACTATTTTCCGTGACCACCTGACTAACTTCTCCTATTAAAGATCATCCTGAGTTAGATTCATTTGTTTAAAAAATATTTGTGAAGTGAAGGCTTAAGGGCGCACCCAGCAACAAAGGCCATTCGCGAAAAAATATTTGTATTTGAGTTCTTTCTTATTCACTAATTAATTAAGATTAAACCTAGGCCTATTTGTAATTTTTGAAGTGAACACACGCTAGATCAAGTTCGTTCCATTGGCTTAAATAAGAATGCCTCGACCCCCAATTGATATATTTACAAATAACGTTTAAAGTCTTAAATGGCCTAAGTTGCCGAAAAGACTGTGTGTATGGATGTGTAAATGTGAGTGTGAATGAAAAAAGTGTTTTTTTTTTTTAAAGAAAAAAAAAATTTGATCCATGGCCCTGAAAACAAGTTTCACTTCTCTAATATGTAGAATGAATACTTGTAGTTATTTTTAAGTGTTAAATTTAAACAGATTTTTTAATTTTAATTATATAAATTTTATTATGAGATATATAAAGTTGCCTTACCTCCAAAAAGTATGATGCCCAAAAATGAATCGCAGCTTCCCATTTTGATGTTTCCCGTTCCCCGGTAATGTCCAACTTGATAGTATATTAATTTCTTGATTATTAAGTTACTATTCAGCTTTTGAACACATTAAAAGAAAACTAATTCACATTGTAATTATTAATGCACTTAATTAGAGGTGTACAGTATGTCATCTAATCGTCACCAACAATCCATTTGCTGTCTTTGTCTGCCTCTCTCTGATTGGCTAGAAAAATTTGAAGAAAATGGCGGCCAATTTAAAAATAAAATTGAAAATATTACTTTTAAATCAATGAAGTCAGTGGCTGTTTTTCTATAGAGAGGAGGATATATATATATTTGTATATTATAACTTAAAAAGTTGAAAATTGATCATTATTCTATTTAATTCTATCTATAAATAATATTCATTATTAACTTTCTTTTATTTATATAGGCTGTTGTGACTTTGGGCACGACAAGTTCTTGTGCATTTGATGCTCTCGACGAAATGGGACCAATTTGCAATAAAAATAATATCTGGCTTCATGTGGATGCAGCTTATGCAGGTGAGAAGAAAAATAATAAAAATAAAAAACAAATTATTAATAATGAAAATAGGAAATATAATTTGGCTAATGCGTAATAATAAGAATAAATAATAATCAACGTTTTAATTGGAATTTTACCTTGAGAAAATTTAAATATTCTTTAGTCACTTCTAGTATTTTTTTAAAACAAATAAATAGACTTTTATACAGTTCTTTTTTTTAAATCTATGAATCTATCACAAACGTACAGCCCTGACATTTTACTTTTCTCATGATTGTTCTTAAATATTGGCTGATCTTTTCTTTTTAGGATCTTCGTTTATATGTCCGGAATATCGTTACTTGATGAAGGGTGTTGAATGTGCAGACTCATTTAATTTCAATCCCCATAAATGGATGCTTGTTAATTTCGACTGTTCAGCTATGTGGTAAGTGATATATATATATATAATTTCAAATTTCTTAGCAAATTTTTCATAATATTGTTTTTATTTTTTAGGTTGAAAGACCCCACCTGGGTAGTCAATGCTTTTAATGTTGATCCTCTTTATCTGAAACATGAACAACAAGGAGCCGCTCCTGATTATAGAGTGAGTTCTTAAATATACCTTGTTGGGGGGCCCCCGTTGGGCGAAGGGGGGGTTGCTAAATCAGGTTTATTTTTATTTAAAAAAAAAAAATTAAATTAATGTAATGATTGGGGTGTTAAAAAATTTCATGGGAAAATTTTTTTTTTTATTTTTTAGACCGCCAGGGGGGGCAACGCCCCCCGCCTCCCCCCCCCCTGTCTGCCGGTCTTCTAAATTTTGGTTGAAATTAAAAATGGATTTCGTTGGTGATGGTCCCCCCTCTCAAAATAATGAAAAAATGGATTTCGTTGTTTATTTTTGTTGGATGAGTAAAAGTCTATTTTTATTAGCTGTTTTCTCTACTACGTATTTGAGTTAAATAATAGTTTGTTTGTTTGTTGTTTCTTTGTTTGTTATTGTAAGATGAAGGATTCAAGGTCCAATTTTATCCTAGTGAAGGGATTTTCATAATTTCTTTTTTGGCCTTCCATTTTTTACTTTCTCTTACCCTATTTATGAAATATATAGAGAGAAAGTAGCGTTCTGTCAAAAATTCGATGTCGAGATTTTGATGGATTTTGATGAACCAAAAATCTGTGGCCCCACCTTTCTCTTACCCTTCGGAAGAGAAAGTTGTCCGTTGTCAATTTTTTGTGTAGTATATTTATTCCCTCCTTATTTAAATTTTTAATTTTGTTGAATAATTATTTAAATTTATCTCATATTTGCTTTTATCAAGTTCGTAAATAAAACAAATTTATAAGATTAAAAAATTTTAAACAAACAAAGGGCGCCCCCTTTTGACCCCTTTTGACGATTAAACATCCCTATAGGAATTATTAGCCTTGGAGAGGGGGAGAGGGTATGTTTCAGTGGGGGGGGGTGTTTTTTGAGGAAATAAAAAAAATGAATTAAATAATAATTGTTTTTATCTATAAAAAAAAGTTTAAATTCCGTTACCGGCACATTTCTATCTTTCCTATGAAGAAAAGTAAATGTCTTCAGAAGATTTCAACGCAAATGAGAATATACTTTTAAAGAGATCTAAAAATAGTTGATTTATGAATTTAAAAAAAATCCTTGGGGAATTTTGAGAACGAAAAACGAAAAGTACTCAGTAAAATACTAGTACTTTTTGGGATTTTTCAAAAGCTTATTTTGAGATTCTTCAAAGGTACTTAAGTTAAATATAAAATTTCAAGGTAGCTCAACTCCATGCTAAAAATTGTCCCCACACATAAAAAAAAAAAATTTGGAATTTTTTGACTCAGGGGCCTCAAACATGTATTCCATAAATCTGCTCGAATTTTTGCATGATCGAATACTTTCTCTCTCTATATATTTCTATATAGGCTAAGAAGTAAAATAGGGGAGAGATTTTACTTATAAAACTCTTAATAAGTTCTATTTTTTTTTTTTTTTATATAGAAAATAATACTGCAATCATGCACTTAGAGATTGTTATTTAATATAAGCTATTTTATTTTATAAAATTTTTTCACTTTCTAGATTGAAATGGGAAGTAAAATTTAGCGAAAAGTATTAAAGAATTACAATTTTAGCTTATTGTTTTTCTATAAAAAAAACTTTAACTGTGTTAGTTTTAAAGAGATTTAGGAAAAAAGTAGTGTATTCTTTATATTATTGTTATTACATTATTATTATTATGTTTGGTAAGGGCATTCATTAATTAGTAAGGGTCTTGAGGGGGAGGGGCATGGGCGTAGAATCTTGTTAGGGGGGCAACTCCTCGTTAGGGCGAAGAGGGGGTTTGATTAATTTCTACATAGAGTATTAATTATTTATTTAAATAAAATAAAAAAATTAAATTAATGTAGTGAATTGGAGTGTTAAAAAAATTTAATGGGAAAATATATATATATATTTTTTTTTAATTTTTAGGACCAGCCAGGGGGCCCCCCCCGCCTCCCCTGGCTACGCCCATGTAAATATATATATATATATATAAAAGAAACATGTATTCTATGTTTTATTTTATTTTTATAGCATTGGCAGATTCCTCTGGGCCGTCGTTTCCGAGCTCTTAAACTTTGGTTTGTACTCCGTTTGTATGGTGTTGCCAATCTTCAAACATATATCAGAAATTCGATTTCATTGGCACATTATTTTGCTTCGCTTGTCAATGATGATTCACGATTTGAAATTGTCGCCGAAGTCATTATGGGTCTGGTGTGCTTTAGGCTTAAGGTAATTCTCTATCTCTGTGGGCTGTAATGTTCTAGATGAATTTTTAATAATTTTAAATTTCTTTTGAAGGGATCGAATGAAACAAATGAACTTCTTCTGAAGCGCATTAACGCCCATGGAAAGATACATTTGGTACCAAGCAAAATTAACGACACCTATTTTCTTCGTTTGGCTATATGTTCACGATTTTCTAAAAAAGAGGACATCGATTTTAGTTGGAAGGAAGTCTCTGAACAGGCGGATGAGGTACTCAAAGACCACCACAAACAAGTAAATGGTGGGACCAAAATTAATGGAACAGCCATTCAAGTGAATGGAAATACAAAAGTAAATGGGACCAAATAAGCCATTTTAGGATTTGATTAAATAAGAACCGGTCAAACAAAAAGACATTTTAATGCATTGTAGAAATATATCAACTAGAAATAGTAGAAATTAAAAAAAAAAGTAGGACTAAGAATTTATTATTTTAATTGTATTATTTAAGATTTTATTTTTACTCCGGTTCTAATTTAATTAATCTTAAAAAAAAATATTTTTCTAATTTTCACTGCCTAATGATAATTTTTCACTTTAATATATTCATTCATCGAAAATATAATTTTAGACAATAATATTTAATTAAAAAAAAGGTAAAACAATAGAGAATATTTTATTTAAAAATAATCAACCTTGATTTTATTAAAGGCTATATATATATAAATGTGTAAATTTTGTAAAGACTTTATTATTCTCGTGACACTTTACGATGAAGAGAGATTTGGATCTGGGAAGTGGAGGGGAAGATACAGTGGCGCAACCAGAGAGAAAAAAAATACTAATTGCTACATATTATATTATGTATATTGCAAATAGAAAAAAGAAATTAGCAGCCTGTCTTTTTAATTGAAAAAAAGTTTCTTAAAAAGAGTATAGGTGGGCAGGCTTACTATAAAAAATAAAAATAATAAGTTTATTTTATTTTATCCAGGAGCAAATTTTACAGTGATTGCGCCACTGGTAGACCATCTCCTAACATAAAGAATTTTCTGCTGATAGAATTTCGTCAGAATTCTGGAATGGCAAAAATCTCTTGATTCATCGGGTGACACGAGTATAATTAAATTACTCATGAATCGGAAAAACTATTTTTTAAAATTTATTTATTAAATAAATTAATTTTTAATTAATTTTAATAAAAAATATTAGACATGTTGAATATGGGTCCAGAATAGAGTAGATAAAAATTTAGTAAATAGCTTCATAAGCTTATAATTATTTTAGTAAAATAAGACAATCAGTTTTAAATATAATTTATATATATAGAAAAATTTATTTTTTAGAAATGTATATTAAATCTTTTGTTTAAAGATAGAATTTTAACCATTGTTAGAAAAAAAAATAGATTATTTAAATTTTCAGAATAAACTTTGATGTTCTTATTTTAATAATAAATAAATCTAGTTAATATGAACGGAGTTCGTTCATTTGAAGCCTGAAACAGGGTGTTGTAGTGAAAATAGGCCAAGTTAAAGATATTATTAAATTATTTATAAGATTTTAATACTAATTTACAATTGATTTAAAAAAGACATTTTTGTAAATATATTTTGTAAATTATTTTTTATGTAGGCTTGTTATAAATATTTTTGTGATCAATCTTAATAAGCAAATAAATAAATGTTGTGAATAATAAGATTTTAATAGTATACCCGAGTCGATCCTTTTAGATCAGAGTATTTTATTTTTCTAACATCAGGTTTTATTTAAAAAAAAAAAATACATTAATAAAATATTATTAAATAAATCCCTTTTTGTCAGAAAATGCTTATTTGAATTAGAATTGATAAGGAATAAGTTTTTTGTTAATTCAAGAATCGAACTCGCAATCTTTGGGTTTATTATCAGGTAGTGACACAAAAACGTATCTTGGAACGGTGAGAAGTTTTTAAACTATTGTGCTATCATTTGTTTTTGGTTTAAATATAAATCAAATTTTGTTGTTTTTACCAAGTGTGCCGGTTAATCATTTTTTTGGTAGCATTTGGGTTAGTTATCCCGTAGGTTTTTTTTTAAAAAGGCCATTTAGATATCGACTAATTAGTATGCATGTCATATTTATTTTAAGTGGTAAAAATGTCGAGTTACGAGCCAAAAAAGGCCGTTCACGGTAGACAAAGCTTTTTCTGTTTAATCAAAAGAAAAACGCGAGTGAATGTCAACGAATTCATTCGGAGACCTATGGCAAAGCTGCTCCAACGATTCCAACTTGAGTGCGCTGGTTTCTAAGTTTTAAAAGAGGCGATTTCGCCTACAAGAGCACCCAAGACAGCCCCGGTCAATGGAAGCGCTACTGTAACAATTGATCAATTTGAATCAAGCATGATATTGCTGCACTTGGATGGGACATCCTACCCCAGACTTGGCTCCTTCAGATTACCATTTGTTTTCATCGATGGGACACGCTTTCGCTGAGCATAACTTTAGTAATTTCATAGATGTCCAAAAATGGCTCGACGGAAAAAAACGAACAGTTCTTTTGGCAGGAAATCTACAATTTGTCCGAAAGATGGGAGAAATGTGTAAAAAGCGAGGGCCGATACTTTGAATATAGCAAATTTTATTATCCCGCTTTCCTATTTTTTTAAGAAAAAAATTGATCACTATTAACCGGCACTTAATTTAATAAAAAAACTTTATTTCTGTTTTTATTTAATTTATTTATTTTTAAAATTTGAAATCTTTCTATTCTAAAAAAAAATTTTAAGAATTATTAAAATGTCTTTTTTCTATTTAGATAAAGGAAACTTATATAAAGAACAGTCCATTTCAATTTCAATAAATATATATATATATATATAATATCGAAATCTCAATATTATTATTATACATTCTATTTCGAACTATACATTTTTTTTTTACATTATATTTACATTTTTTAACATCAGATTAATTATCTACTATATAATACAATATCAATAATATTGCCATCCAGATATAATAGATTTTTTTATATTTACACATATTTTTTTAAAAATATATATATATTACACCTTTTTATAGATCATATTAGGAAGTATTTTTTAAAAAGTTACAAATGAAGATTTTTTGAACATGAGACAATATATATATATATTTTTTATATTACTAATTCAATTCAAACAATAGGGAGATTTAATATCTATTTTTTTTGTGTTTGAGATTATTTTTATATATATATATACACATTTATTTTCATTTAATCAATGTTCTACTATATAAAAAAATAAATTATAGTATTATTATTGTCTTCACTGATGGTCAGTTGATTGAAAATAGATTCGAAATTTAAAAAAAAATATGATAGGCCAAATCCCTTTACTAAAATCAATAAATTTTAATCCATCCTTTATATTTTTATAAATAAAAAAAATGTCAATAATCTTAACAGTGTTTATAATCAGTTTCAAATATTTCACAAATATATTTGGATAATATTATGTATGTCCTAATTAAAATTTCGTTTTGGCAACTTTATTAACTTAAATAAAATAATTTGTATATTAAGGATCGAGTTTTACAGCCGTAAAATAAATTCAGTGGCCGTCCCAGGATTTGTTAATGAGATGATGTAGGGGGAGACGGAGAGGCAGTGGCGCATACAAGGAGGAGAAGATAAGGGAGACATTAAGGCCGTTTTCACACGGGGCGGATTTGAGGCAACTAATTGATTCCACTTGTTGACAGGGTAAATGCAACGGGAGTACAACGTATGTAGAAAATGAATGGAATCCGCCTGGTCCCTTTCACACGCAGTCAACTCTTCCACCTGGGGGGATTCACTCCAGGGACATGTGCCGTTGACACTCGCCTGATTTTATAAAAAAATATACATGTGCGCAAATTCGTGCCGCAACAACAATGACAACTTTGTGCCTAATTAATTTATAAGCCAAAGAGGACTGAGGATGGACAAATAAAACTTTGTCCGAAACGTCTCCTTTTCGGCATTTAGCATCCAAAGGCTCTCTTTATTTGCTGCACCTGTACTTGCTCTCTTCCATTCCAAAAATATATTATTATAATATATTGATATATTCCTCGGGTTCTAACTGAGTACCGACTGACTCCTCGTGCCGGGTAGAGAAGTTGATCCCACAAGTTGCCTCGTGTGAACACGAGTCTTCAGACTGCAGTCAATTTCCAGGCGACTAGTTGATTAAACTATTGGAATCAAATAGTAGACTCAAATCCGCCCGGTGTGAAACCAGCCTAATGTGTCTGAACCATTCTGCAAAAGCTATTTGGTAAGGTAATAAGGGTCAATATTAAAGCAACCCCTATGCAATTTTTGATGTGATTATTTTATTGTTTTTTATAAAAGATAGATAGAAATTTCTATTCACAATGAAATAATCACATGAGAAATCGCATCGGGGTGTTTTAAAATACACCCTCACTGAACATATCACAAACGTTTGCCATTCGCCTAGTTTACCTTTAAGTGTAGCAGGCTTTAATAATTTTCATCTTAAGCTCCTTTCCCCTCCCCACCAAAATGATCCTGGTAGACAACCTATTCATTTTTATTTACATTAAAATATTTTCCTCTTCTAAAATTATTCAAAATATTTTAAAAATATTTTCTTATATATAAATTTATTAAAAAATATAATAGTAAATATTAAGGATGGGTATAAAAATTTTCTAAATATAATTAGATTCTCGCAAGGAGGCCGATGGCACCGAAGTGATTTGACTAGAAGCTTTAATATTGTTTGAGCAAAATCGAGCTTACAAGTTGGACGTCAATCACAAAAAAGTCATGGATTTAAAATACTCACTATTAAATATTTATATAGACTGAGCGTTATTTAAAAAGCTCGATAAAAATATAAACCAACTCCACAAGAATCCTATTATAACATTTGAAATAGAGATGTATATAGGCTCCTTATAAAGGGTTCAAACCAACGGTCATGGGTATGAAAAGTAATCAATTCAACACTCTGACAAAATTGTGGAATGTTCGGAAATTATTTAAATCTTAATCACCGGTAGCTGATGGTAAGACGTGAACTTGTTGAGATTTACTCGCGTTGTACACCTGACCCGCGCTGAATGGCTCGAGTCTCGGATGTCCATCTGAATTTAAATAAAATCTCTTCTAAATAGATTATTTAAAATTAAACTCCTTTTTGAATTAAATATATTCCCTGTGGCAATTATAGATAGAACATTTGATATGGAAAAGTAAATAACACGGGTCCTTGGGTCTTCATTTACAAGATTAAGAAAAGATTTATGAAGTCTTATAATGGTGTGGCATTCGAAGAAAATTTAACCTTCATGTTACCAATTTTCTTGAAATATTTTTTACAGGCTTTTAAAAACAAGTGTTTTTTTTTTTTAATTTAACCAAATCATGATTTTTGAGTATAATTATCAAAAATTTTTAAGAATCCTTTGTAATTTCAGTTCTGTTCATAATAGAAAATTTCTGGTGGGTGCAATTTAAACAATTTATTACAATTGTTATGGGGCTAGGATAATTTTTTTTCTTTGCATTGAGCAAATCACCATGGGCGTAACTACATACAGTATAAATACAACCTCAGTTCAAAATATTTCACTTAAAACTCCGCAATCTTTAAATTTAATAATATTAATAAGTTTGTAAATCATACCTTTGGCCTTATGATCAGCTGGAATATATTTAGCTAAACGGACGATTGGTAAAGGCAAAAATCCTCCAATTAAAGGCATCACATCTAAAGTAACACTTTGCCGATCAACAGTTTCAAAAGAAACAACTCCAGCAGTCCTTCCACAAACCGCCCACATTGTTTGATCAGCAAGAACTTCGTACATCAAAGAAGTATGTGAGATCGTTAGCGAGACTCTGGCAATTTCAAGTTGTAAATGACACATTGTTCCCGCTCGACAAAATTCACTTCCTTTTGTAGGCTCGACGCGTGAAACAACTTCAAAAATTGTCTAGAAAAAAAGTGTATATTTAAATATTAAAAAATATAAGATTTTAAATTATAAATACTTACCCTATAGTCGTTAATTTCAAAGGCACAATGATAGCGTTTAATATGTCCAAGAGGTTTATATTCAGGTAGCGGACTAAGTGCATCGTAATCTGCTTCGAAATCTATTCTCAAAGGAGGTGTGTTGGAATCGACTTCGCTAGTATCAAGTTGCCACATAAGAGATACATTTTGACCATTTCGGACAATCCAAGGTTGGCCACCTCTGAAAAATACATAACAGTCATTTTGAAAACTTATTTATTAGATCAAAGTTATTGGGTTGTTCGGCAAGTAATTTCGTTTTTCCCTAACAAAGGGCTTAATTGTATTTTTTCATAGATAACTTCACACTTAAGCCATAAAATCATTATATATTTTGACAGTCGATATAGCAAGGCTTCGATTGATTCTATGCAGTATTTTGTTGGTTCCCTTTCAAATATGGAAAGTAAAAAAAAGCAGCATTTTCGGCATGTTTTACTTTTTTACTAGAGAAAAGGTAAAAATGCTGTTCAAACAATATAATGATTATGCGGTTTAAGTGTGTGAAGCTAGCTATAAAAAATATATAATTAAGTCCTTTGTTGGGAAAAAACGAAATTACTTTTCGAACTATCCAATAGTTTACAAAAATGAGATGATTTATTATTAAATAGAGAAAAGTTTTTCTTACTAAAATATTTTTTATTTTTGGTTTCAAGAATCATAGTTTTATTTAAAATTGAGTGTTTTTGTACAAGACAGATGTTTTGTCAGGGATGCCAAAACTACGTCTATTCTCTGCTAATATCTCCTTTTTATTGTTACTTACTTAGGATTCAGCGAGTTTAATTTAGCATTATGATTCGCTGTGAGATTCGTATTAGAAAGTATTAATGAATGGCTAGTCAGTCCAGATACTTGTATTTGAATGAATTTTGTTTTATGAGCGGTGTGCAATCGTAAAGATGATTGCATTGCGGGTTGAAGGTCTATTTCCAAATGAGAAGTTTGCTCAGAATTCCAAGAACATTGTACTGAAACCTAAATAAACAAATTTATACAAATTAATATAAAATATTTGCTAGAATTTTTTCTAAAAAAAAAATAAATAAATTACTTGGCTAATTTATTACTGTAAATGAAAATCGAAATGGCTCTTTCTTGGAATTAGATAGGTTTTTATTGTGTGAGTGTTCAATTGTAGAAGAAAATTTCAATAGATTTATATATTTTTTTTTATAACAAACGAAACAATGAAATAATTATATGGGTGTGTTTTAAAATTGTCACTCACTGTACAGTGAGGGACAATATTAAGTCCCACCCATGCGTTTTCTACTTGTGATTATTTCATTGTTTTTTAAAAAATAATATATTTTTTAATGGAAACTTTTATGGTTCAAACCTAGAAAATTTCCAATAAAGATTTTCATTTTCTTTTATAAAAACAATGAAATAATCACAAGTAGAAAACGCATGGGTGGGACTTAATATTGACCCTCACTGTACACTTGGCCAAGTAATTTATTTATTAATTTATTAAAATGTAGATAAATACTTTGTGCGTTATGGAAGCGCTAGCATCACGTTTTGCAGGTAATTCTGCAAAAATCTCTAATGGCAAAGAAGATAATTCCAATGGATCGACAGTAGTAGGAATAGAAATATCATCTTCTCTTCTAAACTCTTTAGAATTATCAGATCGAAAAAGGAGGCCTCTCGAAGTCCTCAAATGAAGTAAAGATCCACTTTGTATTGCAGCAGTACCAGCGTTAACAATTAAATTAAGCGATTGAATAAGACCAGCAACCAGAGGACTGTAGGAAAGTGTCACTGTAGTCTCTTTAGAAATAACAGTCCAAATGGTTTCTGAGGCGGTGAGCAATGGTCCTGATAATAGTTCCATTTTATTTTCAACTATAAGAGACACTTGTCCTAAACAGTAATGACCGTCACCCTAAAAAGGAAAAAAACCAATTAACAGATCTGAAGAAAAACATACTAAGAAAATGAATCTATTCTGATGATGATAGTTATTTCAAAATGTACATAAGTAGTCTATTAAATTATAGTGATAATATTAATAAGTACAGTGTTTTTATGTTTAGGAGTTCATCTAAATCAGTGATTCCCAACTAGTGGTCCGCGAAAGAGTCCCAAGAGGTCCACGAGGCGGGTGTCATTATTAAAAAAAAATGATTGTAAATTTATAAAAATTATTATTATTAAACCATCGCAAAGCCCACCTTCTTTCTATGAGACTTGCCCATTTTTTTCTTATCCTATGATCATTTTAATTAGTATGGTATATCCAAAAGAGCAAAAATGTCGTGTAACATTTGAGTCCATAATCATTCCGATGGCTCATTTGGTTGCGGAGATTTTGAAGAAAAACTTTTTGAGGTAGAGAACAATTTTTTTTTTTTATCAAAAAAATCAACTCAACGGATTTGGAATCTATGAGCAACCGTGAGTCGAGGGCTGATAATTTTTTGGGAAAAGCCCCCCCCCCCCTCCGTAACCCCGAAAAAATACTTTCAGATTATTTTAAAAATTTTTTAAAGTGATCCGCGGGTAAAAATGAGTTGGGAAGCTCTAATCTAAATAAAAGCCCATCTGGGTCTAAATTCGTATTATAGTTTTCATGGGCAACCCTTGGGCTTTTGATGAGGTAAAAGCGTGAATTCTAAAAAGTCAAATAAAATACAAGTTCATGGACATCTTAATTTACAAACTCGATACTAGGATTATAGTTATTATTAGAGGGATGGCAGAAGAAAAAATTTATCTAGAAACTATGCAAATTACATCAGGACACTGCAAGTTCCAAGGTGCATTTAGTTTTGAGAAAAAAATATATATATATTATTGAGAAGGGTGAATAAATAAATCCAGAGCTGATATTCAGGCAATTTATTCGGATTAAATCCCTCCGCTATAGGTCAACGTTTCGGGGCTCAAACGGCTCCTTCTTCAGGACCATGCGGTGTCGAGAAAATAATTAGCCCTCAATTTGGTCATAAATTGATATATTTTATATATATATACAATTTATGTGAAGATAAGTTTTCTTCCCAAATACTCAGTCGCGGAAGCCTTCCAGAACATATCGCCTGCTCAGTATCATAGTGGCCAAAGTCCGAAAATTCAATTTTTGAATAAACCCTACGAAACGTTGTTAAACCGTCTTCTCTTTTAAGTGCCAAAGTGGCGAAAGTATATTTCCATTCTTTGCTATTTATTCTGGCCTATTCATTTGTTGCCCGGCTATTTAAATGTATATTGTTTATAAAACTTCCAAACGCCTTTTCTTGAATTGTTGAATTTAGGACTTCCGCCACTTTGATTCTCAGCAGGCGATATCAATGATATATATATATATATATATATATATATATATATATATATATGTATATATATAATTTCTTATTATACGTATAGAACCAAAACTAACAATATATTTTCAGTTGTCAATCTGAAAAATGTTCCCTATAAAGAAATTTTCTATAGGCCTATAAACGCATATTAATATATACATTCTTTCAATACAAAAGGCACCTTACAACTTGCTGTGTCTAAACTTTAATTATTATTATTATTATCATTATTTTATAAATATTTATCTTTATTTTTACTTTAGCATTTGTTTGAATGGAATATAAATTCATTCCAGGCTCCAAACACACGTTTTCAACTACAAAAGCATGAGACATATCTGGTTTTGTAGTAACTGAAGTTCGCCGATATCGACCTTGACTATCAGTCCTTCTAAAAAAGATTAAAAATTTTATATTATTATAATATACAAACCTTGTATTTATACTATATTTATGTTATATTTTTAATATTTACTTAAGGAATTGTTTTGGATTTGGACTTATAATTAGCGCGGAATCCAAAGATTTATCTTGTTTATAATCAAAATGTTGAATCATCGTTAAACGTGATAGTGATTCACTAAGAATTCCGTTGGGGCAGGTGGTTTCTGGTATCGTTTCATTTGGAGTCTTCAAGTTATTACCTAGAACAAATATGATAAATTAAACACAAACTTATCTCGCTAAATATTTTTTATCTTAAGCGATATATTGACTGACTGGTGCTTTATAGTTGTTAGCGACCTCTATCTATTTAGAACAAAGTTGTTGTTATCTAAAAGGATTTTGTTTATTGATTAGATATATATTAATATGAATTAAAGTGTACCTGAATTTTTGTTAAAGGCTTTTCCAGTTGCACGACTAAGACTTCCTGACGATGGATTAGTTCCGGGTGTATTTTGGGACCCGGAATCAGGTTCGGTCCGTCGCTCAATACTAACAGAGAGTCGTGAAATTTTAAGAGATCCAGGAAGAGTGCTCTCAAGTTTTAGTGTGAGTTCGATAGGACCGTTACAAATAATCTTTTCATCGTGACGTTTTGAATAAACACCAAGTGAAATTACTCTGGCTACAGGATGTAGACATGTTAAAAGGGCTGGTGAATCTCCATTTGTAGATAATCGAGAAAGCATATCTAACATTTCATTTTGATATGACAATCTCTCAGTCAAAGTCAATCTAAAAATAAAATAAAATTATAAATAAAATTGATAAAAAAATTCATAAAAATTTTCATTTAGAGTTTAAAAGTAGATTTTTTTAAAATTTAGATTCAAATACATATGGCGGATTCTGAAAATGCCAAATAAACACCGAGTTGTGGAAAGGGGCGGGGGTTAATGTAGTGTTTCAAATCCGATGTAATTAAAATGTAACATCTGATTGAGAAAGTGTTTTTGAATTTGTGAGTTTAAATCATAAATATATTTTTAATTAATCTAATGTTGCTTTTATAATCAAATTTCTATTTTTTGATGAAATTTGGTTTGAATCCATGATTTTGAAAAAGGCAATCCCAAGTTTCTCCCTCGACTTTTTATAAATTAAAAAAATGTGACTTACCCCGAATGACTGGCAATAGCAGCACAAGTTTTAACCAAACGTTCTTTATCACAAACGGAACGATAGCACTGTGCTAATTGTTTATGAGTATCTAAAGCGAGAGTATCCCACCGTTCAGTTTCGTAAGTTTTTAAAGCTTCATTTAAAAAGACGATTGCTTTATGAATTTCTCCAAGACTCATGTAAAATTCAGCCAAATCACGGCCAACAAGACGAGCTGATCGAATTCGTCCAACATGTTTATAAGTACCTTAAAAAATGGATAAAAAAATCTTTTAATTAAGAATAATTATTGCTTAAAAATTAGAAGTGAATTTAAAAAAAGTAAAACAAAAATTTCTAAAGTATCGTCTTTTATTTATCACGGAGTGTTTATTAAAGGTTTTGTGGTTTGTATTATTATTATTGTGGGAGTTTTCAATTATAGACCACATTTTGTATTAATTATTATGGCCTAACAATTGGACATAAAATAACTTTAGACAATGTCAAAACACTTCACGTTGAAAATGAATGGTGGAAAAGTAAAGTCAGAATCTATAGAAATTAATAAACACCCAAATAATATTAACAAAGGAGATGAATATAGTCTTAACAAAATGTGGAACATTGTTTTGAATGAGAAAAATCTTAATTAGATATTAAGGTTTGATTATTGTATTATAAATATTATTCGAATAATTTAATAATATTTTGTACCATCTATGTTAAAAAAATAAAATTCAAAAAACTTATTGTAATCTTATGCTTTTTATGTAAACACTTGCTTTGATGATTGTGTATAACTTTATGGAAAGGAGTGTAGAAGGCGCTGTCGTCGTTGTATATAACCTAACGGTCTCTTAGAGGTTAGTTCACTTGAGTCGGAGCCAGTGTACAGGATATAATTATTATACTGGCTGTGAGTATTGAATATAGATGTATTCCATTCCATACATCTATTGGCAAGTGTATAGTTTTTGAAAACGCAAAATAAGCAGTTGAAACGCTGCACAGTATTTATATTTTTAATAAATAATTAATAACAAAATGTGGTCTATAATTAAAAACTCCCATATTAATATCCTCTTATAAATGAAAAGTTGGGGGGGGGAGGGGGGAAGGGTATCAGTCACAGACTCTCAAATAGTGAAGCAAGAGTTTTACAACTATTCAAACGGAAATATAAAATATTGGATGAAAAATGAATTTATTACTTCCATGTCAATTTATGTACTCTAAAAGGCGAATGTCAAGGGCTACTTCTCATCTTTTCTGTACTTTTGGCCTTAATTAAGTTTAGGAAATTCCTATATTTTAGAGTCTTAAATATAAAAAATTACCCATAGAGAGTTCTGCAAGTTCAAGATAATGTTTACGGAATGCATCTTTTGAGCTGAGGGCTTCTTTAAGTTTATCTGTAGGAGTTGGCTGTTTTGGATTTCCAGGACAATCACCCATTCCTGCAATAAGTCCAACAACAGTATGCAATTGTTCAGAAGTCGGTTCTGAACCTGGCATAAGTCCACAGAGTTGACCAAGTTCTCTCAACTGAAATAAATTTTTATTTTTATTTTCAACTCAAAAAAAAAAAAAAAAAAAATTAATTAAAGAATATAAACCTTATCTCTTGCGTATGCCCAAAGTCCTGCCGTGTATAATGAATAGGCTTCTACTTGACCGCTATCATTAAATCGTTCACATGTATGAAGAACTTCCAGACAACATAAAAATATCCAACAAGCCGTGGCACCTGCAGGTGCGGAAATTTCTAATATTTCCAATTCTTTAATACAATTGTGAAGAAAAGGTAAAGATCTTTGTGCAATCTAAAAATTAAAATTTATTAAATGAAAGATTTAATCAAAACATTTTAAAATTTTATCTTACCTCCCAAGGTTTACAAGTTAGTAATAACATTGCGCATTGACGACCAAATAAATAACTTCTAAAAGGTAAAAGAGTTATGTCGCTTCGTTGTATTGCAGAGCGTTGTGTCATATTAACCGTTTGAGAAAGAACTAAACCTCGCCATTGATCAAAAGACGAAGCTTGAAAAGAACTAAGCCAAGCAGGAGAATCTGAAAAATAATCAACATTTAATTAATTGAACCAGTGATCAGAATTTTGGCAGGATGATAATTAAAAAAAAATTATACAATTTAATATTTATTAATTCAAACCGACAAAAATATGAATTTGGTTCACAGTTTCAAGCGTGAATTGACGAAATTGCCTATTTCATGAAATCAGCAAAATATTGCAGTTTTCGTGAATTCGGCAAGCCCTCTGCCGATTTCACGAAATTTGCTGCCAATCTCTGCTTTTGTAATCCTTCCATGATACAACGCTACAGTCACAACAATATTAATTATATATATATATATATATATATATATATATGCAAAGATAAGTTTTCTCGGGTTAAGTCGCGTATATATATATATATATATCATAACAAATCTTATGCCATTCATATTGACCCCAAAGTTTATTATCGTATTCAAAACTAAATTTAATTTTTTTGAGCTTTCTATTCAAGATTTTAAGGTGAAGTGAAACGACTTTAAGAAAATAACGACCACTCACGTCAGTAGTTCATTATAAATAAAAATACCCACCTCCAAAATTACTGTTGAGTATAAATTGAGTAAAAAGTGCATCTAATTCATCGTATTGAACAAGTGCTTCATCATAAATTCCTAACATTTCTAAAACAAATGCTAATTCCTCCTAAAAAATATTTTATTATTGATTAGTGAATTTTAAATGAAAATCCTTTAAAGAAAATACAAACCTGGAGAATAAAATATTGACAAAAACTCCAGCCCTGTTCATTTCTTCTTTCTCTTTGTTCTCTAATAACTTCTTCAAAACGAAGAAGAGCTCTATTATAAGCATCAAGAGCAAGAAGGCGAATTCGACTTAATAGACTCCTCCAAGAGTCTGCTGCTTTCGACTCGGATTTAATAGGATTAATAACAGAGACGCATCTGGAAATAATTATATTATTTATATTTATTTGTAGAGGCCAAATAAATCTCTTTATAAATAAATAAACTCGAGTCTTCTGAAGTGCAAAAGACTAGATTAAAATTTTTACCTGTCTGCATTCCGAGCTGCAAAATCAGTGCGTATTTTATCTAAAACAGTTGTCCTTGGTAGTAGTTTATTTGATTTTTTTAAATCATAAGTTTCTACTAATATTATCATCCAGTCATGATTATTATGTTGATGCAGAGTTTTTAACCAAGTTTCAATATTTTCCTTAAGTTGTCCTTTGTAAAGATCCACATCCTAGAAAGAAGAAAGATTTACAAGATAAAAAAAAACTGTTTAATTTAGATTTAAAAAAATGATTTTATTCTTTTCTAATTGGAATGAGAAATTTAGACGTTCATTTTCAGTAACGTTACAATTTATTTTTACAAATATTTTTAAAATAAATAATTCGGGCCGATAGAAGTCTCTTTCATTTCATCTTTTACTTTTTTATTATTATAATAAGGGGGCTCGCTGGTGTAGCGGGCTAGGGTGTCGGCTTTCTACAAAGAAGATCCCTGTTCAAATCCTGGGCGTGAGGGATTTTTTTCATTAAATAAAAATATTTATTTAATGTAAACAAATCCTCAAGCAAGCCCGGATTTGGAATATAGGATCTCACCACAGCCCCCTGGTAATTCTACGAGGAGAGGAAGTTGCTGTGACATCCCGTCCTGTGGAAGGGACGTGTCTCTGTGATGCATTCTTCGAAAGGAGTAGGCTACACGAGTCCCAGATTCAGATAAGTCAAGTTTAAATGAAAAAAAGCAAGATGAAATGGAAAAATTAGAGATTGTCTCTAGAACCATCGTTGAATGAACGTATTGTATTATTTCAATAAAAATAATACATAAATAAAATTAAATATAAAATTATATTTATATATATATATATATTCAGTGATATTCCAACAAACTTTTAAGATTCAATTTTAAATTGTTGTGATCCCATGTTCATTATAACATGTGATCTGTCAACAAAGACGTCTAGACATAATTAAATGACAAGGTTATCATAATGATTCACTATATTTAGATTAACTTACAGTACAATCTGTCCAGAAAATATGTAAGATCGGTCTTTGAATAAGCTTCCAATCTCCTTCTTTTGGCAATGCATCTTGAGAAAAGGGAATAAATGAAGCTTCTAAATAAACAGATTTGACAGCCCTTCCGTAAGATCTACGCCATTCAGTAGGTTCTTGAGGAAGTGCTTGTATAAGTGTAGGTTCAAGACTTTTAAATAAAGATTCATCACCAGCATCTAGAACACATATATACAAACATAATAGTTTGTTAAATTATAATTGACCATTTCTTTAAATATACCGAGATTAAATAAATTTAAAATAGTTTTTTCAAATTACAATAATAATAAATTAAAATACATACACGAAAAAATTGGTTTGCTGTCCATAATGTCAAAATCTTTTGTTTTTATTTTGATCTTCATTTCCACTTTATTAAATAGAATTATGTTTTAAATAGACTGACATCCTTTATAAGCAAAATTTTTAATTAGATTGTTCTCATTTTTCTTTTTTAAAGACAATTTTTTTCTTGACATTTATAATTATTTAAGTTAATAAGGTTAGTTTTTTAATGAATACGTATATTTGGTGATAAGTTAGCAACTTTAGAGACAATAACGGAGCATAAAGAAAAATATATATATATAACTATTAATTTTGTTTAATATTTTATTTAACATCACCTATCCCTTTTGTAAATGAAAACTAAAGATAATAATAAAAGTTTTTATTAGAACCCATGACAATCATCGATGTATTTTACTTGGATACATAGATAAATGCTTCGATATCCATCCTCTAAAGATTGGCATATTGCAGGAGAATTTTCTTGGCTTTCAATTGATAGCTCACAGTCACGTACTGTGTATTTTCCTGATTCTTTCAAAAGCAATCTCGAGAAATAAATAAATAATAATTAAAAGTACAATCCATTTATAATGGTATATAATGGTATTTTTTCCCCAATTTAAAATTAATGTCAAGTTAGCCACATTAAAAATTCAAAGTGAGTTAATTTAATTATATATATGCCTATATATTATAATAAAATAATTTTTTTTTTTAATTTTCAAAGAAAACAAACTATTTATACAAAATATTATAACAATAAATGCTAATTTTAAAAATATTTCTTAAATTTTTTTTTTTATTTTGAGTTTGCCATCTCCTAAGTAATTTTGAATATTTGCTATCCTCATTACTTTAGATTTGGATTGCAATCGTTTTTTTTTATAACTCAATTTCCATTTCAAATAAAGTAAATATCAAAAAATGGCGACAGTAAAAAAGACAAAAACTAAAGGAAAATCGAACGAAGAAATTATTAATGGATTTCAAACTCTTCGTGGGGAACAAAGACATTTAGCAACCAAACTTTCCGAAATGGAATTAGAATTACATGAACATAAGTAAGATTTAAAGCTAACCTGAATAAGATTTTTGCACGTGAATTATTTTATATTTATTTTTAATTTAAATTTGTTTTAGAATGGTTATCGATACTTTGAAAGATTTAGATGGTGATAGAAAATGTTTTAGAATGATTGGCGGAGTTCTTTGTGAGAGAACAGTTAAGGATGTTTTGCCAATTCTTCTTAAAAATCGAGAACAAGTAAGAAATACAAATTTATTAATTCCATATTATTAATTTTAATTAATTTAAAGTAATGAGTACCAGAATTTCCGTCAACAATTAATTTTTAATTATTTTCCTGTACGTTTTTATCGTGGGCGTTTTTTAAGAATTCTTTGTTCACTATTCCATATTATTTAAATTTTATATAATTACATCAAATTTAACTAGTTTAAATATTCTATTCCAAAAAGTTAAATATAACAATTTAAAATAGTTAACCTAGTCCTATATCTTGGTAAAATAAAATATTAAAATTGGCTTTTTTCATTTTGTTTGTCTTTTTTGACATGATGACTATTTACACTTCAGACTTCTAAATTTATACCAACTAGCTAATTTATAATTTAAAATGGACGGAATATGATTCACTGTCCCAGATCATTAAGCAAGTGATTTTACTTTGCCATTTGGCTTTTCTTGATGATCCACCTATTCAATCACTAAATGAGTAGGTGATGAGTAGAATTTGTTACTAATTAATGACATTTTTCTGAATACAATAACAAAATTCAAATTTGTTAATAAGTTTACTAAGTAAATAGGATGAGATTAAAACAAGGAAGGAAGAAAAAAATAGTTTATATATATTATATATAAATGTGTAATGTGTAATATTTGTTTAAAAGAAATTATAATTGAAATTAATTGATAATAAATTTATAAAATTATATATTCAGTTCTTATTGATGAACATGAAAATTATTTTTACGGAATAATTTAATGTGACCCATAATCCACTTTGTGTAACGTGTGAAATAATTATCTAAATTCTCTAGAAACTAATTTGTAACCAATTAATATAATATTATGGAGATTACAGTTCCCTTATCCATGGAGGTAAAAACTGTATTATCATAAACCGAATTCACAAGTGAACTAATATATATATATATATATATATATGTTCTGGAAGGTTTCCGCGACTGGATGTATGCGAAGATAGGTTTTCTCGGGTTGAGTCGCGTGTGATGTTGAGATTTATTCGACGTTTCGGCTCTCCTTTTGGAAACAAACCACCCCAACAATTCCCCCCTAATCCCATACTCTTGAAAATGGCTCCAAAAGGAGAGCCGAAACGTCGAGTAAATCTCAACATCAGACGCGACTCAACCCGAGAAAACTTATCTTCTCATATATATATAGGCCTATATATATAGGCCTATATATATATATATATATATATATATATGAGAAGAAGTATATATATATACGCGAAGATAAATTTTCTCGGGTTAAGTGGCGTTGATTGATGAGATTTACTCGACGTTTCTTTTTGGAACCATTTTCAATAGTGAGGGATTAGGAGGTAATGGTGGAGGTGGGTTATTTATGGAATCGTAGTCTTGCTGGAACCAGGACAGTTTACTGGATGCCTCAGAGGTTTGTGTTTGTCTCTGAAATCTGGGTTGGTTGGTTGTGTATAATCATGTTTGTGTTTGATTTAACTTAACTTCGGTGTCTCAATCTACCAACTCCCCAAGTTGGAGTGTTTGTGGTCTGTTTAGTGAATTTCAAAGACAAACCGAAACCTCTGCGGCATCCACCAACTCCCTGACTTGTAGAATAGGCATCGTCGAAACGCCACTTATGGCAGGTTGTTTGCTGTTGAATCCGTCAGGCTCTGGAAAGGTGTCCCGGAAGATATAAGACGATCACGAACTTTGGCCACTTTCAAATTTGTTGAATAAGCATAGGAGCGCGATTGGCGTACGGTAATGAAGCAGAGATGAGAAGGGAGATATTATTATCATGACTGTTTAGATTGATTGGGGCAAGAGCGGCCGATCCACCCTCCTTCCAGGTTCAAGGGGTGGGGAACGTAACAATCTATATAGGCAGATTGAGGCCCCGAAGTCAACCTAAAGAGACATCCACTAATTCGACCTGGGGACCCATTACCTCCTAATCCCTTACTATTGAAAATGGCTCCAAAAAAAAGCCGAAACGTAGGGTAGAGTAAACCGCAACAACCAAAGCTTAACCTGAGAAAACTTATCTTCGAATACATTCAGAAGCGAAAGCCTTCCAGAATATTATACAAACCCGGTATATATAATATATATACAGTATAGGCCTATATATATATATATATATATATATATATATATATATATATATATATGGTGTATATTAAAGTCTTCTTTTCTTAATCACAAGAACAAAATGAATAAGGAATTTAAAAAAAAATGTATTTATACATATTTGGTTTTTTCAATAAAAATGAGGAAAATATATTATGAATAGTTAAATATTTAATTAATTATCTTTAAATAAAATAATGTTATAATCGATATTTATACGATTGAGATAAGTGAGATGATTGTCCTGACTTCTGAGGTCAGCCTAGCCAAACAAGGAGTCAGTCACTCATTTATCTCAAATACAATATTGAATTGGAGAAGGGAATTAGATTGAAAACATTACTTTTTTCAAAATAAGACTAGTAAGAAGAAAAAGAAACATTTCGATACTAGGAGCCATAGGTTCCACCCTTTCTTTAACTCTTGTAAATTCTGACTTTTATTTTCTCTTACCTCTATATATTTTAATTTTAATATATAAAGAGAGAAAGTATTGGATTCATGTCAAAAATTCGATGTCGAGATTTTGATGGATATACACGTTTTGAGGTCCTCTGAATCCAAAAAGTGGTTTTCACGGTCTGTCTGTGTGTCTGTATCCATTTTAAAGCATGAATGAATTGAGCTAGGTGGTTGAAATTTTATATTTAAGTTAGACATCCCCTGGAGCTTGAAAATAAGCTTTTAAACAAAATCGGCCAAAGAGTACTAGTACTTTACCGATGTACTTTTTCAGTTTTTCGATTTTCTCAAAATTCCCTCCAACAATTTTGATTAAAATTCAAAAATCAATTATTTTTTAGTTGCTCTTTAAAATGTATATTCTCATTTTGTGATTGAAATCTTCTGAAGACCACTTTACTCTTATACTTCATAGGAAAGATAGAATGGTTGCCATGGTAACAAAATATAAATATTCTCCCATGTTTATAAATTTTACATCTTGAATTCAAATGTACTGTACTGTTGGAAACTAAATATATTTCGTCACAAAAAAATCTGGTATGACAAGCACAGAACACAACTTTCGATTACCGAGGGTAAGAGAAAGTTGTGTGCTGTGCGACCACTCACACCAGATTTTTTAAAAATAAGTGAACTTATGGAACAGCCAGACAATCAATCATCTTTTATATATTATTACAATGGTCCTTGTTATTGAGACAAAATTTTTTTAAATTTGTTACATTAAGGTAGATTTTCTTTATAATTTATTTTTAAATTCACACAGACCCCAAAAAAATATACAGTATTATAATCTAGTACTAAACATTACAAATTTAATATTTACGGGATGGAAGAGAGCAAGTACGGGTGCAGCAAATAAAGAGAGCCTTTGGATGCCAAATACCGAAATGGAGACGTTTCGGACAAAATTTAATTCGCCATCCTCAGTCCTTGTAGGCTTATAATTTAATTAGGCACAAAGTTGTCGTTGTTGTTGCGGCACAAGGACTGAGGATGGAAAAATAAAATTTTGTCCGAAACGTCTCCTTTTCGGCATTTGGCATCCAAAGGCTTTCTTTATTTGCTGCGCCCGTACTTGCTCTCTTCCATCCCGTAACATCAACAGCAACTTCCCTTCGGCTTATAATTTAATATTTATCCATTCGTTTCTTTCGTAGCTTCAAAATCTAATTGAAAACCTAACAGAACAACTTACGAAAAAAGGTCAAGAAGTTAATGAATATAAAGAAAAATATAATATTCGAGTTCGGGGTCAAGATGACCCACCGCCACCATCTCAAGAACCTAGTGGAAGTGGTGGAGGGTCAGAAGATCAAAAACCTCGTGCAGGAAATGTTCTTGTGGCAAATTAAATGTGAAACAAACAAACTAATAACTATCAAACTAATTGTTTTTTTTTCTCTCTCACTCTCTCTTTTCTTTCATTTCTTTAAGCTTTTTAAAAATCTTAATCACCAAACCCCTTTTTTTTTGCATCTTAATAATTTAAAATATAGCTCATTTTGCTTCATTCGAAAACGTCACTGTATTAAAATTATTTATCTAAAAAAATGTTAATAAAAAAAAATCTCAATAATTGTTATTCATTTAAAAAAAAAAATAATTTGTTAACATAATTTTGAAATAATTTTAAAATTGAAAACCAGTGGCGCTACATTTTATTTACTGTATAACCAATAATAAAAAAATATATAATGAAGCTATTTGTGAATTTGCTATGTACAATTAATCGGCTATTTTTATATACAAATTTAGTTGAATATTTTATTTTAAGGACCGTCTGCCAAAAATAAATAATTTTGTGTATTATCCGTTTATTTGTAGATATTTCGATCCCAGTGATATGGAATCATCCTCAGTACAATCAACCGATGTTTTGCAAATCGTTAATTTCTCCCAATCAATATGATAAAGTAGATGAGCATTCCATGAATGCATATTTATATATATATATAAGTTATAATAATTGCATTCATGAATCCTCAGCTATTTTATCATATTGAATGGGAAAAATTAACGATTTGAAAAACATCTGTTGATTGTACTGAGGATGATTCCATATCACTGTGATCGAAATATCTACAAATAAACGGATAATACGCAAAATTATTTATTTTTGGCCGACTTTCCTTACAGCCATCTCCAAACAATTAGTTGAATATTGTTTTAACAATTGAATGCAAGTTGCATTGTTTTACTAATTATGTTTTCCATTTACTATTGTTTCCTATTCTGATAGGTTTGACTCGATTTGTTTTAGGTAGCGTATAGATTATTTATTCAATAAGCAAATATTTTTACCACTTTCACATTATATACTAAAAGTATTGTGATTATCCGAAACAAATCAAATAAACCGTATCAAAGTGAATCTGATTCAAAACCCGAAATTTAGCCAATTATTTGCACATATCCAATTTATAAATAGCTAATATAGATATTTTCAAAAAGACAATCTTTTATAAAAAAATAAGTTTATTTATATTCCACTATATGTGTAAATAGATTAGCTGTTATATAATAGAAATTTAAGTATTATGGACAGTTTATATTATGTTTTAAATCAGATGAGATATTTTTCCAATTAAAAAATATTAAGTACGCCACTGAGATTATTATTAATATTGTATTGTTAATTAGATAATAACTAATTTTTATTATTATTATTATAGTATTAAAAAAAATTCATTTACAAATATTTTCAATCTATAAGCTTAATTAAATAAAAAATGCTTTATCAAAATTTCAAAAGCAGATGTTTTTTCTCAATTCATTGATCAAATATATTATGAAATGATGTGATTGGCTGTTGGACTCTTATCTCAACTGCCTCTCTCATCTTCTTATCAAATGAATAGTTTAGTTGGCCTGTTACATTGTGATGATGATTATTTTACAGGCAAGTTTTTTTTTTTTTTTATTTGTTCTCTTTTTATTTTAATAAAAATAAATAAATAAATACTTATCTCATTAGAAAAATTTTGTAAATGAATTTTTTTTTCTTTTAAATTTGTAATCAAAATTTTTCGAATTTTATTTTAAAATTATTTTAATACACACATATATAAATAAAAGCTTATTTGAATAATACATTTTTTTGTACAGTTTATTTTTAATATCCGAATATTTTTTAATTGATAAAAGGATTTTTTGTCATAAAAATTTTAATTTACTTTTTATTAGTTGTATTAAATTCAAATATACAAAGACAAAAAGATCTTTTATTAATTAAAACATTAGTTGATTGAAAGGGAATCGAAGCCATTATTTTTGGGTTTCCAATCTTCTATTTTCACCAATTAATTAACAAGTAATTTTTTTTTATTATGACTTTTCTTCGTGTAGATGGCCTTGACATCCTAAGTTTCAATTCATAAATATTACATGAAAAGAAAGGATCGGACCCATGATATTGGTTGCAATTTTTGAGTGAGGGTTCAAAATAATTAACCGTAATCCAAAGATTCTGGGTTTGATTCCCAAGATATTTTTACTACATTCAAGAAAATAAAATGTCAAGCATATGTTTGATGCAACTCAGTTAATATTTATTAAATATTTTCTTCAGATTCTTTTACTGTTACATTTTTACGGCGTTTGGACATTAAATCCTTGTAATATATGCCAATGCTCAGATTTTATTGAGAACAATGAGAAAATCTACATAAACTGCGCTGAAAAAAAACTGACAACTAATCAGTTATCTAATTTAGAATTACCAAATAATACTGGAATTCTTGATCTCTCAAAAAATGAAATTAAAATATCAAATCAATGGTTGATCTATGATCAATTAAATTCATTGTCGTTGTCATTTAACTCGATAATGGATTTGGAATCGAATGTATTTAATTATATGAAATCTCTACGTAGTTTAGATTTGAGTCATAATAAATTAACCATTTTAAAAAAATCATCTCTAAAAGGACTTGACTCACTTGAACATATAGACTTAAGTCATAATTTCTTTCAAGAAATTCCTTTTTTAGAATTGAGAAGTTCGACACCAAAGTAAATATTTTTATTTAATTATCTCTTTTTGAGCATGAGACGAATCCAAATATTCTTCAAATTTGAATCCCCAAAATGTCTGGTTTTGGTGTAATGGTTAGTAACCGGGAAAAGACTCAAAATTCAACAATAAAGATTAAATTTCAAAGGATTCGTCTCATACTTAATTTTTTTATATTACTTAATAACTTATTTTATCATTTTTTTCTTGAAATTACTTTTCAGGCTCTCTGTACTTATGATTGGATCAAATCCTCTAGACAAAGCAAATCTTTTGACATGGAATGGACCTGAAAAAATTAAACAAATTGACTTAGACTTTAGCAATATATCTTCTCATATTATATGGCCCAATAGTGAGATTCAAGAACTAAATTTGAGAGGAAATTGCTATTCTACAATTCCTCATTTATCAAAATCGCTTACATTTTTGGATCTCTCAAGAAACAATATAAGGTAAGAATGTTGAGCTGTACATAAACAATTAATATAGAAATTTTTATTTTTTAGTCAAATTGAAAAAGAAGCGTTCATATGGTCTCCAAATCTGGAAACTTTGATTTTGGAAGAGATGCCAATTTTAAATAAAATAGAAAAAGATGCTTTCAAAGGATTGTCCAATCTTAAAAAACTTTCTTTGGATGGAAATGGATTACTTACATATTTTCCTGCACAAGTATTTGATCCCTCAGCGAATCTATTGGATGTAAATTTAATTTTGGGATTCTAATACTTTGGATTCGTGTACCCTGATTTAAAAAAAAAGTACTTTTGAAATATGTATTTTTTGCAATTTTATTTCGAATGAAAAAATATCAAAATTACACTAAAAAATCAAATTTAATTTATTCTTCAAAATTATATTTAAGGAACATTTTTGTTCTCTTTAATTTTTATTAATAATTTAATTTTTCTATTCTTTATTATTTTTATTGTTTAAAGGTTTCCTTAGAAGATTGTAACCTTACTACTTTGGATGAGGCTCTAAGTTCAATAAACTTTGTCAATTTGGATTTAATGGGAAATCCTTGGAACTGTGACTGTAGTTTAACATGGCTAAACTCCCAACCTTTTGAAACCCCAGTTATTTGCCAATCTCCAGAATATCTAAAAGGCCAACAATTGCCAGGATCAGCAACTCTTTGCTTAAAAGGATGGATTAGTGTAAATATTAATAATGTTACATCGTTTCTAAGACTAAATATTAATTTAAATTTTTCACTTATATAAAATGATTGATTACCCTCTCTGCAAATACTTGGCAAATTTTATTTAATATTTATTAATATACTAAACATATTATTAACTAATCGAATTTTCAAGTTTAGATTCTATTATAAAATCACTGTACCCAGAGGCGTTTTCATTTTAACTTTTTCTTGAAGAGGGGGGGGGGGGGGACAAACACATTTTTTAAAGCTTTACTTACAAATAGGTAGGACCGGTATCTCTTTGGCAAAAATTATTTAATTTAATTATTTTTTTTTACATATTTGAACAATGGCAGGAGGTGGCAGCCAGGAAGGAGTGTCTCCAAATCAATGAAACTCCCAAAAATTCGCGATGTTTCTTCGGTCCAAATTTATTCCACCACCATCAGGCAATCAAGTTACAATAGATTTTTATTCAAAATTATACAATGTTTTTTTTTTTTTGATTGCCTGATGATGGTCGAATAAATTTGGACCGAAACGTCACGAATTTTTGGGAGTTTCATTGATTTGGAAACACTCTTTCCTGGCTGCCACCTACTGCCATTGTTCAAATATATCAATCACAGCCACTTCCACACTCCAGAAATGTAATTTTTTACAGTTTCTATATAACCTTAGATATATTTTGAAATATTTATAACAAAATAAAATTTAAAAAAGAGCCCTTGGGAGGGGGGTGCAAATGCCCCCCCCCCCCCCAACTGACTGGACTCAATGTAAACTTTAATTAATAATACTGAGATTAAGGAAATTTCCCTTTAAATCTGAACGTGAAAACAAGACTAAATACTATTTTTATTTAAAACCCACAAATTGTTAAAGTCTTTAAATAAATTGTAAATTTTAGGCTTTGACAAAGAGACTTTTATTTAGGCAAATTATAAGTAAGAAAATTTCGGAGGGGTATCAACTTTTTTTATGAACAGAGTATAAAAGTGATTTTTAATTGTCCTTCATTTCAGGCTCATTCCACAGTATTGGTGGCAACTATTGCAGCTATGCTGTCACTTATGGTAACAGCAATCTTATTGGTAACCTGGGAATTTGTCAAATATCGTCCAGGGATGAGACGCTTTCGCCAGAGGCTTGAACATATTTGTCCTTGTTTAAAATCACTTAATTCAGATGACACAGAAGAGCTTTATACATTTGATGAATATGCACCTGCTTTTGAACCCCTACGTTTTAATTAAAATAAATAAATTTCCATTTTTTTTATTTTTCATCTAAAAATATTAATATTTGTTTATACATCATCATTATCATTTTAAATTATAATACAAATACCATTTTTTAAATAATTGTTTTTTTCATTTTTTCCTTCAATGACTTTGGAAAACTATTAAAATGTTTCAGAAATAAGATATCGCCAAAAATGAGGCTACTCAAACAAAAGATACCTATTTGAAATATATATATTGTATATTTTTTTTTTTTTGGTCGGCCTTTTATAAAATATACATGTGCACGGACTTTTGTACCACAAAACTAATGACAACTTTGTCCCTGAATTAGATTATAAGCCTACAAGGACTGAAAATGGACGAATAAATTTTGTCCGAATCGGCATTAGGCATCCAAAGGCTTTCTTTTCTTTGCTGCTCCCGCACTTGTTCTTTCATCAACAGTAACTTCTCTCCCGATTGTATAGGCCTATACAGTATATAAAATTTATTATATATCTTTCTTATATCGTAACCGCTAGAGCTAGTACATATTTCACTAATTTAAATTGAATTTTTTTAAATTAAAAATCAAATAAAATAAAGACAAATTAGAAAATTTTATTTTAAATATTTGGCATTAAAATATATTCACTCTTGGGAGAAGGAGAGGGGGTAATTAGAAAAAAAAAGTATTTTTTTTTTCAAATGGAATTAAATATTTTAATAACTAATTTAATATTTTAACTTTTTTAAATATTTTTTACTTTTTGATTTAAAATTTCAAAAAGTTTATACTCACTGCCTTTGAATTTTATATTCTCTGATTTCATGTTTGATCATGTCTTTTGATTCATCTAAATTACTAATCAATCTTTCTCATCGTGATTTTTTTAAACATTTTTACTATTTAATGGTAAGTAATTTATTTGATATATATCTAATTTATCATTAGATGCATTTAAAATAAATTTTTTTAATAAATTCATCAAGTTAATAAAAATATTCAATACTTAATGCAACAGGTTAACTTTCCCTGTCAAATTTTGAATATATTTTCTTCCGTTTTAAACATGTTTTAAATTTATTTTAATAGTGATTTTATAAATAATTATCATAATTAATTAATTCTTAATTTATTCTCTTTCCATTTCACGAATATGCCAAATTTTTTAGATATATTTGTTTCATGTCAATTATGTGCAAAACAGTTTTCGATTTTTGTTATTAAATATAATTTCTTAAAATTTCAAAGAAAAGGAAAAGAGAGAGATAATTATATAATTGATTAGGTTAATCACTAGAATAGAATCCAGAAGCCATCAGTGGGCTATTATCTATGGTGGACTAGTTCTCTCTAGCTCAACTTTCCCGAACCGAAGTCGAGAATTCCCTAGTTGTTTGAATTTTTTTTTAATCGAAGGAAACCGAACTGCATACCTAAGGACCGAAATAATTAGGTCGAGACCCCTGCAAGTTGTTTAAACTTGTCCCCGTATCTTGGGATTCTATACTAGATATTAGCCTTTGATTATTTCATTCAATTTAAATTTGTTTTTTCTTTTTATTTTTGATGAAGTTTGAACAAAAACAAATTTGGTTTTGGAAATTTCATCTGAGAAAAATACATATATATGGGTCATTCTATAAAAATTTAACTTTGGGGTCGAATTTGAAATGCACAATTTGTAACTTTGATTTTAATTGCTTTTAATAATTTTGATAGACAATAAGTTGATTTTATTGTAGCCATATACTAACACTCAGATTTTTTTTATTGGTATTAATATACCTAGTATAAGCTCATCAGCCTCTTAGCTTTACGGTTGTAATACTTCCAAGGGACTGACGTTTTTGATATAAAACACAACAAATCACTTTTTGAACTGGTACATCCCAGGGGACTGACTTTTTACGGTTAAAAAGATGAATATTATCATTAATTTTTTTTTAAATTTTAATATTTATCATGTGTGCCCAAAAATTATTAACTTTTTCTATTAAGTGATGTTTAAAAAAAGTCAATATGTTTGGTAGTCCTGAATTATTTGCAATTACGCGAAGTTTGTAGAATGACCCATATACATAGTTTTGAAGGGATTGTTCGGAAGACTTCATTGTCATCCATAGGCGCCGGAACTGGGGGGGGGGGGGCAAGGGTACATTGCCCCCCCCCCTGGTATCCTATAGGGGGGGCAGAGGGGGGCAAAATTTCTTCTTTAATTTCATTTATTTTTAAAAATGAGATATTTTTACTTTTGAAAAATAAAATCTTCTAAATTAAAAAAAAAGAGTAAAAATTCATTTTTTTTCCAAATTTTTTCCAAAGATTTTTGATAAAATCACTAGCAAATTTTCTAAAATTTTAATTTTATTAAAATTGTGATTTTATTTAAAATTTTTAAAGCTTTATAGTAGATTTGTTTTTGTTTTATACTATTTGAACATATTAAATAATTTTAATTTTCGAAAAAAAATTTTTTGCCCCCCCCCCCCTGATTCAAATTCGTTCCGGCGCCCCTGTTGTCATCTATATTCCAACTATATCAATGGAGAAACCATTCCAGCTTGCAGGGATGAATTTGCATTGAGGTGCCAAGCCTAAAACACAACCGATTGTTGTTACACTATGATTGAGCCCTGCAAGTTGTACATTTTGTGAGACATCTTTTCAAAACGGCCCATTTCACCGACTTTTATTTGTTTAGTCGGACATAAATTACATCTCACTTTTATGAGTTTGGCCGGTATATTCTCTTCTCTATAGCCAAATTTCCTTTTTTTTGCTAAAATTAATACAAATGACTCTGGACCTGTTAATTGAAAATATTAAATAAACGTAACAAAAAATATTTAAAACATCCATTTTATTAATTGCTTAAAAAATTTTTAAATGTAGAAATTATTAAAAAATTTATAATCTCACTCACAAATATTAAATTAATTTTTTAATTAAAATATACCAGTCATTATATATTCAAATAATTTATAAATGATTATTAGATATAGTAAATAAATAAAATGCAACCACCTAAAAAAAAATAAATAATATTTCAAAACGGTACTTATTAAAAATTATTCAAAATTACTACTTACACTTGATAACCAATTAATAACTTTCTAAACATTTTATTTTCATTCATTTTCTCTTCAAAAATTCGATCTGCTCCAAGTTTTATTAGATTAAACCAATCAACATTATTCATATCTAGTGTATATAAATGTTTCTCTTCTTTATTCAGGTTTTCTGCAATTTTTTTAAAATTCTTTTGTTCGAACATCCAATTTCGATTTGCAAAATATCGAATGAGATTGTGTAACTTGGAATTTAAATAATAAATTTGTTTCAATCTGAAAGATGAAAGAAATAGGACCAAATCATTATTTTTATACTAAGGTACTAACCCACCAGAAGGTAAATGGACAATTGGCCTTATTCTAAAGCATCAAACGTCTAATTTTCTTCTGGTTGATTAGTTTATACTATACTAGATAGCAAAGTTATCTGTATTTTTTAAGAAAATTTTTATTTATTTTTTTTCAAATGGAACAGAATCAATATACGGTATATATATATATATAGAATAGTTTGTTTATCACCCAGGGGCTTACTTCTGATGAGTATGTGAATGGCAATCACGAGTTACCCCAACTAAGATTGATATTCCTTCTCTTCTTTTTTTTATTCTTTCCCTTTGCACAACTCTCATCTTTCTTACTTCAAATTACAGATACACTTACAAGAGAGAAGAAAAGAAGAAGTATTTTTTTAAACTAGTGAAAGTGTTTTGTGTTTAATACATTATAAGTTCAATTAAAGTGAACATGTGCGAATCATTTCTAAGAGATCCGAGCCAACGTTTACGAAGCAGCGCCAGGATAAAGACATCTCCACATCGAGCTCTCATATTTTTATGTGAGTACAACTTCAAAAATTTTAAACAATTTTATCAGCTCTGGGGTGAAATTTACTAATTTGATTACTTTTATCTTTTGCTCTTTTTGCTCATTAATTTTTTTTTATCCCTTTTTACTTTTTCTTACCTATGTATATATGTAATATATATATAGAGAGAAAGTATTGGATTCATGTCAAAAATTCGATGTCGAGATTTTGATGGATCTTCACGTTTTGAGGTCCCCTGAATCCAAAAAAGTGGTTTTCGCGACATGGTCTGTCTGTGTGTGTGTGGGTGTATGGGTGTGTGGGTGGGTGTGTGTGTGTTCAATTTTAAGCATGAAGGAATTGAGCTATGAGGCTGAAATTTTATATTTAAGTTAAACACCCCCCGGGACCGGAAAAATAAGCTTTTAATCAAAATCGGCCAAAGTGTACTAGTACTTTACTGATGTACTTTTTCAGTTTTTTTCGATTTTCTCAAAATTTGCTCCAACGATTTTTTTAAAATTCAAAAATCAATTATTTTTTAGATTCTCTTTAAAATGTATATTCTCATTTTGTGATTGAAATCTTCTGAAGACCACTTTACTCTTGTATTTCATAGGGAAGATATGAGAAATGGTTGCCATGGTAACAAAATATAAATATTTTCCCATACTTATAAATTTTACATCTGAATTCATATGTTCCGTACTGTCGGGAACTAAATATATGTCGACACAAAAAATCTGGTGTGACAAGCACAGAACACAACTTTCGATTACCGAAGGTAAGAGAAAGTTGTGTGCTGTGCGCCAGTCACACCAGATTTTTGAGATTTATTTTTCCCTTTTTTATTTAAATTAGCCCTCTGGCCGTGGTGTAGCTTGCTGGCCTTCTATACCAAGGGTCGCGGATTCAGATCCCAGGCAGTCCGATGATTTTATTTAAGCCATATGGATACCAAATTTAACTCGATACCTTATTGTGTGGGAAAAAGTGTGAGTGTATTTAAAAAAAAAACAATCAATTCATGCCCCCGGGGCTTGGTGAGAGGTTAGCGTGCTAACCTCGTATACCAAACGTCGCGGGTTCGGATCCCAGGCAGTCCGATTATTTTATTTAGGCCATATGGATACCAAATTTAACTCGATACCTTATTGTGTGGGAAAAAAGTGTGAGTGTATTTAAAAAAAAAAATCAATCAATTCATGCCCTCGGGGCTTGGTGTAGAGGTTAGCGTGCTAACCTCGTATACCAAACGTCGCGGGTTCGGATCCCAGGCAGTCCGATGATTTTATTTAAGCCAATTGGATACCAGATGGTTTAAATAAGAATGCCTGGACCCCATATATGTATATTAAATCAATAACGGTTATCGTAAAAAGTCTTAAATGGCCTGAGTTGCCGAAAAGACAGTGTGAATGAGAAAAAAGTGTGAATGCTTAAAAAAAAAAATTCAAATCATAAAGGAATATTTTATTTAAAAGGATAACAATAGGCAAGGCAGCCAGCAGAAATAAAATTTTTTTAATATTTTATTTAATCGACGTTTTGGAAACGCCAGGGGCGGATTAATGCAATTTTGTCGGGGGGTGGTTTTTTTTTTTAATTTTTTTTATTTAAGGACTTTGTTGGCATCTATGGCCATTTAGACCCCTTTCCTATTTATTTAAATTCATTGGTAACAAATTCAATTGAAATTAAAGAGCGGAAATCATAATTTCTTTAGATTACTAGTTTTTATAACTTTTTGAATTTCTTCTCGGAGGGGGGGGGGATCGCCCCCACCGCCCCCCTCCCTTTAATCCGCCCCTGGGAAACGCTAATTGGTGATTCTACTCTATTTAGATTTTTTGTGTCCAGAAACAAAAAATACTCTGTTCAATTTAATATTCATTATTTCCATAGTTGACATTATTTTCGTATCTGTAATGATAAAGGCTAGAAGATAATTTAATTTTCTTGAGTTTAAATAAAATCATCGGACTGCCTAGGATCAGAACCCTCGACCCTTGGTATACAAACCAGGCGCGCTACCAACTACGCCAAGCCCGAAGGCAACCCCGTATTTAGTTAAAAATGAGTTTTATCCAGTGAAAACTAGTTTTGATTAAAAGCCTTTGGGAAAACCAGTGTGTTATTCATTTTAATTATATTTGGTAATACACGTAGATAAAAAAAAAACTATTAAAACAACTTGCAGAGTTGTCTTTCTGTAAGTCCGGTTCAAAATAATTCAGTTTGAAAGGGCCATTATCGATTAAATTTTTTTTAAAGTCTTTTCGGCATATCTTAGGCCATTTTGACTTATTTAAATACGATACATTTAGGGGTCCAGGGATATTTATTTATACCAGAGGGGAAGAGGATATGATTAGACATTAATACCATTTTCTATTAAAAATTTTGTGCCTCCTCCCCCCACCACCAACTGTGCGCCTCCCTCCTGTCACTTTTCGCCGGTAGCGCCTTCCCTCCGCTACCAGGCTAAGCGTCTCAAGGCCAATTGATGCCTACCCTCCAGGCGCTTAGACAAAGTATTTAAGCAAATCACGTAAATAAATTTAACAAACAAAAAAAATTATCGTCAAATATTTAATTAATTAATATTTACGATATTATATACATCGCGCATATAAGATGCGAAAGAAATGTTTAATATAATTCAATATTTATTAATTCAAATTCCCACAAAAGTTAGGGCGTGCCACCGGGAGTCGAACCACGGATCCACCAATTTGTACTCGGTATGCTCTACAGAGTACAAATTGTAGGCAGTAGCGTATCCAGGTGGGAGCGAAGGAGGTGCTTGCCCCCCCTCCCGCCCCAGGCGCATCAAGCCTTTGGCGCCCCTCACGCATCCGACTTTCCGGTTTTTTACCTAAATCTCGGACTTTTTTTCCCGAAATCTCCAGCTTTTAACAAAATCTCCGGCTTTTTTTTGAAATTTCATAATAAATTCATTTTATATCACAAATCCGGAGAAAAATTACGCAAAAAAAGCTCGAACGAACAAACAAAAAAAAAAAAGCTCGAAAAACGGCGCCCTTGTTGAGCTTCGCCCTCAAAGGCTAGTTACGCCGCTGATTGTAGGATCCTTGGTTCGACAAATATTGAATTATTGATAAGGACAGAGGAGTTGTCAATTTTTTTTCCTCTCTTTTATTAAAAAATATCCCTCTCTTCTTAAGTTTTTTCTTTTTTTTTCTAATAACGTCATCATTCCTCTTACCCTTAGTAGAAAAAAGCCCGGAAAAATGAAAGTTGTTGTTTTATTTGGAGGAATAGGAGTGGTCGCCCCTCTTTCTTTTCTGTATGTTACCAATTTAATTAATTAATTATTTTCATATTATTTTACAGATACCGTACTAAAATTGTTTTGTATTTTTTACAATTTCATATATAGACATAAATAACAATTTGCTCGTGACCCGTGGCTCAGAGAGAAAACATTAGTTTCTCGTAATGTGTCTAGGGTCCCGGGTTCGCTTCCCGTCCCAAGCGAGAAAAAATTTATTTCATTTGAATTGGCTACTAGTCATTTGAAATAAATAGGGATGGGGTCTAAATGGCCTTACATGCCGAAAAAGATATTAAGTAAACTAAAAAAAAAAAAAAAAAAAAAAAAAAAACAATTTATTAAGTTTAAAAAATAAAAAAATAATTTGACTCACTGGGATTGTTGATACGTAATTTTCAGGGCATATAAACTCAGAAAAATTAGAGAATATGACTGACATATGGTCATAGAGAGAAACAAATTTTCCAATTGAATTCTTTTTACTTTCTCTTACCTATGTATATATGTAATATATATATAAAGAGAAAGTATTGGATTCATGTCAAAAATTCGATGTCGAGATTTTGATGGATCTTCACGTTTTGAGGTCCTCTGAATCCAAAAAAGTGGTTTTCGCGACATGGTCTGTCTGTCGTGTGTGTCTGTGTGTCTGTGTGTGTGTGTGTGTGTGTTCAATTTTAAGCATGAAGGAATTGAGCTACGAGGTTGAAATTTTATATTTAAGTTAAACACCTCCCGGGACCGGAAAAATAAGCTTTTAATCAAAATCGGCCAAAGAGTACTAGTACTTTACTGATGTACTTTTTCAGTTTTTTTTCGATTTTCTCAAAATTCGCTCTAACGATTTTGATTAAAATTCAAAAATCAATTAATTTTTAGATGCTCTTTCAAATGTATATTCTCGTTTTGCCCTCAAAATTGTTTGAAGCACACTTTACTCTTGTGCTTCATAGGAAGGAATAGGAGAAATGGTTGCCATGGTAACAAAATATAAATATTTTCCCATACTTATAAATTTTACATCTGAATTCAAATATTCCCTACTGCCGGGAACTAAATGCGTGTCGACACGAAAAATCTGGTGTGACAAGCACAGAACACAACTTTCGATTACCGAAGGTAAGAGAAAGTTGTGTGCTATGCGCCAGTCACACCAGTTTTCATCCCTTTTCGTGTTTTTTTTTTTTTCTTTATTGAGTTGACTAAACACAAATATTTCGAGGGTTGCTCAAATATCACCCTTACTCGCGCCATGAACAAAATAATACTGATATTATGATCTGAATGGCGATGCCTTTTCAGTAGACGACTCGTACTACTTATTAAAAAGTAATACCAATTTTTTTTAACAGAATTTCAATACTAATTACCTTGGCTCAAGTAGAAAAAAATAAAAAAAGTGGAATCCACTCCAAAAAAATATTATATATCAGATAAAAATAACGATTTGGAGTAATTCGGACAGTCGTTGCTTTGCTTGAAATAAAAGTCCATTGTAATTGCTCGGAAGAATTATTAGTGCAATTTACTACCATCACATCATTATCTCTGAAAAAAAAAAAAAAAATAAATCAATATTTTATTCAAAAATTATTTTGAAAATTTTTTTAAACATAAGCAATAAAAAAAAAATTAAACAAAAAAAAAAAATTCCAAAATACACCTGAATTTTTAAATAAGATCGTAAAAAGAATAATAATTTTATTTTGCTTGCCTTGACTTTGAGAAGGGCTCCACCTTTTTATGGCTGTCTCACTTCAAATAACAACAAAAAAAAAGCTATTTAAATAATTTTTAAAATAAATATAAAAGACTGTTAAACATATCAATAGGCGTGAGACCGTGACTTTGACGTGCTCAGCACTTAATTAGGATTTATGCAGATTGTTTTTTTTTTTTTTTTTTATGAAAAAATAAAAAAGATTTTATCAAGTTTGTTTTATCAATTAGATGATGATAAAAATTTCATTTTTAATGAGACAGGAACTATAAAATTAACAGGGAGACGCTACTCAGCAACAGCGGCCGCGTGAAAATATTACAATATTAGACAAATAAAACCTCCGTACTAATCAATTTGATCATCCGAAACTATTAAATGCTCGGTTATACAATATTTAACAGTCATCAAGCTTAATATTTTATATTCAATAAAAATACACACTAAATGAGGGACCAGTTCTAACAGACTCACTTGAAAATTTTACTAAATTCTCTGATATTTTTCTTAAAATTTTACAATCTTAACTTAGTAATTTTTGTCTTAAAACAATTCAAAATTAAAAGAAAATTATGGGGAATCGAACCAACAACGTATTTTCTGGTTTACGCTCGTAGTAGCTCCATGTCCGTGGTTAAATGGATAAATAAAAAAATCTAGTGTGATTAGTCGCACAGTGGGTACACAACTTTCTCTTACCAAAAGTAATCAAAAGTTGTGTTCTGTGCTGTCACACCAGATTTTTTGTGTCAACTATATTATTTCCGCCGATATATTAGAATTCAAGATATAAAATTTATAAACATGAGAAAATATTTAAATTCTGTTACCATGCATATAGCGGATCCAAAGGTTGTTTCTCGGGGTGGGGGGGGGTAATCTGGTGTGACTGGTCGCACAGCACACAATTTTTCTTAATTTTCGGTAATTTAAATCACATTCTGTACTTGCCAGAATATAAATACAAATCAAATTTTGAAGTATTCATTTTTTAAAATTTTACATTAAAAATAACCCCCCCCCCCCCTTTTTTCGAATCTGGGGGGGCTAATTACCCCCTTTACCCCCCCTGTATCCGACCTTGTTACCATGGCAACCATTTGTCCTATCTTTTTTATGAAGTACAAGAGTAAAGTGTGCTTCACTCAATTTTGAGGACAAAATGAGAATATACATTTTAAAGAACATCTAAAAAAAATAATTGATTTTTGAATTTTAATCAATATCGTTAGAGCGAATTTTGAGGAAATAAAAAAAAAACTGAAAAAGTACATCAGTAAAGTACTAGTACTCTTGGGCCGATTTTGTTCATAAGCTTTGTATCACGTCCCCATGGGTACCTAACTTAAATATAAAATTTCAACCTGCTAGCTCTTTCTGTTCTTGAGATATTTTGTTCACAGACAGACACACACACAGACCATGTTGTAAAATCCACTTCAGGGGACCTCAAAACGTGTATATCCACCAATATCTGGACATCGAATTTTTGACATGAAATAAATACTTTCAATATATATTCCTATTAGAAATAGTGTCTAGGATTCGTTATTCACTTTTATTTGTGATTTATAAATTTCTAACTTACTTGTTATTCTTGTGCTGATATGCTGAAAGAATACATGCATTGCTTACAATATCAACTGGAACTATATCTGCTCTTGATTTATCGTTTAGATTGAGCGCCCTGAATATATTTATATTCCAAACAACAGTACCTGCAGTTAACAGTGAATGCTCAACTGTCCAACCAAAATAGGGGTCTCTGAGCGCAGGACTTACTAAAAAAAAAAAAAAGAAAAGAATACTTTCTATTTCCCCTAACAATATTCTAACACCATTAAAGGTGGAATTCCGAGCAACGCGACAGAGCAGCAGCGTCAATAGCGTCACTACCGCCGCGACAGTGTCGCGGCGGTAGTGTCGCGCTTGTGGCTTCCGATGTCGGCGTCAGTAAACAAACGCGACATATTGTCCTAACCTAAAAAATGTTAATCCTAAACGCCGCCATTTTTTTTGTTATGAAAACGCTCTGCGGCAACGACAGATCGAGAGCAAACGAGGCAGTGTCGCTGCCGCTAGAGCGGCAATGACGTCACGGCAGGGCCGCGGCGTCTGTGTCGCAATTTTGAAGCTAACGACCTCAAATTTTTTTAAAAATTAAAGCTATTTAAAATATCTACAACTTATAGAAGCCCTTTTTTTGATTTTCGAAAAAATAAATTTTTTTTTTTAGATTATTCGCATTAAATAAAAGATATTTTTAAAAAATTTCCGATGTACAGAATACAGTAATTGAGTTTTTTTTTTAAATAAATTTTTGTCGCATCAGATGGGATTCGAACCCTTATTATTTGAATGTTTCAATTCAACCCATTATCATCTGTCCATATTCTTTGGATTTAATTTTCCCGATTCAGCATTTGTTTTCTAAGATGTCAATTTTATAAAATTAAAATATTTTTTAATCGAAGAATTTTCATGTTTAAAAGATCGTTTTATTTGGAATTTTATGGATAAACATTTTTCTTAATTATTTAATTAAGAGATCTTGAATAGTCTTCTAATTCTGAAGAAATAAAGTTGAAAAGAAGCTTTCGATAATTTATACCAACGACATGGGATTCATTATTTTCCAGTAACACAAATTTCAATCTGTTTAAAATTAATCTCTTTTAGAAATATTTTGTCTCTATAGAAAAATAATAACCCTTTTATCAAGTCACTGACTATTAATTTTTAATCTCGCTATCAAAATGGTACTTACCAACTGAGGGTCTCAAAATCACTCTTGGGAAATTCCATTCGTTTTCTCCAACCAACGCTTCTGCTACAGCTTTAGTCCAAACGTAGGTATTCGGCCAGCTTTGAAGAAGATATTGTTGATTTTCTCTCAAAAATTCCGGACTCATTGAAAGTACTTCTTTAGGATTAAGAGGCCCTTCGTAAACTTTTTCTTTTAATTCATCATAAATTTGACACTGGCAAAATGCGGTCGAAGCATGTACAAAAACTTGGAGCTTTTTAAAATTTGTTGCCATTTTGAGCAATTTCTCAGTTCCTCTGACGTTAACATCGACGGCTTTATCCAGACGGGCATTAAAATTAATATTTGCAGCAATATGGAAAACTATTTCAACCTCTTCATTTATCTAAAAAATAAATGAAAATCAATATTAATACAAAATTCTCTTTTTCTCAGCATTAACCTTATTGAAATTTTAATTTTGTCATTTCTAAATAAAATTCTGTCATAAAATAGAGTGTTTGAAGAATAGCCAAGAACCGGTTGGAGACAAGCACTTGAAAATTTTTTTTTTCTTATTATTGATATGAAGTTTTATTGCCCTATCTCTTTTCTACAGAGTCTCTCTCTGTTAATTTGATTAATCAAATCCTATTATAAAAATTCAACGATTGGACTGACACATTGCGTTTTTTAAAATAAAAAAAGACGGGGGTCCCCGTGACCAAGTGGCTAGAAGCAGAAACAAAATGTTGAGATAAATTTGCAAATATCAAACAGGAGCCAAACAAGACGAAATAAAAAAAGATTAAAAAATAGTCAATTATTCTGTTAATCATTAATTAGATTTTTAATCTAATTATATAATTGGCAAATGTCCGTCTGTCTGTCTGTCTGTCACGTTCTGTTTAGGCAACTTCCCTTTGGAATTTTGAAATGAATTTTATTATGCTTAAAGAGGACCTTCTTGAGATTACAGGAAATTCCCATAACTTTTTGAGTTATTAATTCCTAAATTTACGATTTCTCTCTTTGGAAATGTATAGACAATTCTTTGCATTTATGTATTCTATGAATGTAAACAAATCCTCAAGCAAGCACTGGATTGGAATAGTATACCCGGCGGTACCTACCTTTTTCGCTTATTTAAATTAATACACACATGATTGGCCTATATATAATTCTACTTTTTTTATTTATATGGTATAACAATTTTTAGAATTTAATCAGAACCTGAGATGTTTCTTCTGATTCCAAGATCAAGCGTTCCCATCCCGTCACAGACGAATAATTAATTTCGATTGAATTGAATACTAATCAATTGAAATAAATAGTCACTGGGTCTAAATTGCCTAAGAGGCTCGTGGCTAATCCGATAAGCTGCGGATTACGAATCTAGAGTTGCTATACAACTCGAATTCAAATCCCAATTGCCGTAAAAATTTTCAAACATTGCCAATGTCTCCTCCGTCTCTCTGTAATTAGAGTTAATCTCTGTTGAGAAATAGGAAATTTAAAAAAAAGATACCGAAAAAGACCTTAAACAAATTAAAAAAAATGTAAAAAACCCAATGCTTTCTGAAATTTTTTGAGCCTCCCCATTTTGAGTTTTGGAACCCCAAGTTTTTTCCTAAACTCTCTCTCTATAAGAGAGTAAAATTTCATTTGAAAATTTCAACTCAAAGCTGGTTAATCAGAGTGGGACAGACAAACAAGCGCATCCCCTAATTATATAGACTAAATATAGATATTTTTTTCTTTCTTCTTTGTTCTAATCTGCTGAAATTACAGATCATGATTGATCAAGAACCGGCTTAATTGAATATAATTACTACTTACTTTTAGAAGAGTACTCTCCTCTAATCCATAATTATCTATGCCCAAATCGCCTTCCACAACTGTTATGCGTTCTTCATTTACAAGGCCTTCCGATGCAAGAATTTTCTTAAATCTTTCTGGTCCAGATCTATCTCCTCGTTTTCGAACCAACACATAAATATTCTTCACCGTGCTAACTCCTTTAAGTAGTTTACTGATTAAGTTTCTTCCGATAAATCCAGAACCACCTGAAAAATAAATTTACCAATTTCGAAATCAAAATATAAATTTAGAAAAGCTATCATTGAAATTTGAAAAATTAGTGATTTCCAAACACCTCAGAGACCTTAAAATTAATTTTTTCGGGTTCTAACCTCATAGAATTGATTTCTACCTATAATGATAATTATAACTATAACTTAATTGGAAAGTATTTTTGGATAATATTATATATCATATATATTAGGCTATTATTATTATAT